>CAJNOI010000930.1:0-22329 GCA_905250115.1 Adineta steineri | reverse complement strand
AAGAGAAAGGTGACATGTGTAAAGATAAGGTGGATATTGTGCTGCACACACCATCGAGAAACGTCGCTTATTACAACTTACCAAGAGATTGTTTCATTAATTTATTTTTTATTCAATGAATACATTAGAAAGTCAAAATGATCGGGTGGCAGAAGAATTAGCTGCTAAAGTCGCTCGAATGAAAGATCTTGCATTTACAATTGAACATGAAACAAAAGAACATAGTCGATTTCTTGACACAATGAGCTTTGAATTTGAAACAGCACGTAGTTTTCTTCGTCGTGGTCCTCGTCATATCCGTGATGTTATGCAGTATAGTGGACCTGTTGATCCTCGTGCAATATTTTATATTATTGGTGCTATTGTTTGTGCTCTTCTTTTTCTTTATTACGTTGTCAGTCCATCTCGAACAAAGTAAAATAATATTTATAAACTTTGTATATAACTTTGTTATTCTTGTCTGGGGTTTGATTATTTGTGAAAACTTAGTTTTAACCAGACCTTTGTGATTTATGTCTTATTACTCAAATAAAAAAAACCATCCTTAAATAAATAGAAATTTTTACAACTCCTCCTTCATATTTGCAAGAAAAAAAGGTGGTGATGCACCAAAAAAAAAACAAACAAGCGAATAATATCGTCTACAAAAAGAACTTGAAAAATTACGAAAAGCTGATTCAGGACTAGCTGAAGTTGATGAAGGAGGAAAATATACGACTGATGTACCATGGTATGTTACATATGATACTCTTAATGAATGGTATGCTCGTGGTCATACAGGGTGGGTGTGGGTGCGGGTGTGGATATAAATCTTCTCTTTCCCCTTATCCACACTCCACACCAACACCCTCAAAGTTTGATATCAAAGAAATATAATTAATCTTATCAAAATAATAACTTATTTTCATGCCTTAATATTCTCTGCCAAGATGACAGATAGAAAATTGATATTTGATTGTAGTATAAAATAGTATTTATTGATTTTATTAAACAAGATATACATGTCAATTATAATGTTCGATTATCACTTTGTTGATATGAGAAGAAAAAAAAGAAATGCTATCATCTACAGTAGCAAGGATTTATCATACATTAATATTTAGCTGTGAAATACATCTATTTTGGGCAAAGAATATCTGTCAGCTGCGTCTTTGGAATGGCTGGTTCAAAAGGCATGCCTCTTCTTTTATGTTGTGTTGCCTGTTCGTAACTGTAGGCCAATTCAATCAATTTAGCTTCGCTGTACGCAGTTCCAATGAAAGACAATCCGAAGGGAAAATTGGGTGCGGGCCATATTGGCAACTTTAGTGAGGCCGTGTTTTCGTTCGTAGTCACCTTTGTATCATTGGGTAAAAATCCTAATGGAACAGTAATTATGGGATAGCCTGCAATACCAGGAGGACTGCTAGTAAAACCTTCTGTTGGAGCAATAAGAGCATCGAGATTGTATTTCTTCAAAGTGGCATCGATTCCTCGACGTCTACCAAGGTCGAAATCGCTTGCTAGAGCATTGGTATAGATAAGATCTTGCAAATTGGTAGTGTTTTGTGCTTCGAGAAACCTATTCAATACGTTCAAATAAAGACTTATAAAAAGTATGTGAATGATTGCCAAACTTACAAGTTCTGGTTGTCTCGACCAGGTGGTAGTTCTAGATCTGGGTGCGCAATGTTAAAATTGATTAGATCCTGTAAGGTTGTCGTGTTCGAAGGAATACTTTTTAATTGAGAGAGGTATTGGTTGATTCCATCCTTGAGCTCGTATTTAAGGACGATGAACTCATGCTCAGCTGTAGCAATTTCATCTGCAGTCTCCAGATCTGCAGGATCAGTAATGTTCGCACCGAGTTTTTTGAAAATTTCTTCAATGGTTTTATTGAACTCTGAAATAATGTAGTCTGGATATCCACCAAAAGTTGAGTTGGCAAAGATTTTACGAAGAACTCCAATGCGTGCACCTCGCAACCCATTTGCATTCAGATATTGACTATAATCTGGGACTTTATCAGGCTGAGCTAGAGTGAAGTTATCTTCGTTATCACGTCCTGCAATAATAGTTAGAATAGCAGCCACATCCGCAACGGACTGACACATGGGACCAACGGAGTCTTGATTTTGTGATATCGGTATAACTAGATGACGAGAAGTAAGACCGACGGTTGGTTTGATACCGACAAGATTGCTTCGACTGCCTGGACATACAATACTACCATCTGTTTCAGTACCTAAGCTTGCAGCAGCAAGTCCAATCGAAGAAGCAATACCACTACCAGTGGATGATCCACAAGCGTCACCCTGAGGATAAAAGGCACTCGTAGCCTGTCTACCACGACCTGACCATCCATTAGTCATATTCACACTACGGAAGTTTGCCCATTCGCTAAGAGACGTTTTCCCGAGTATAACTGCACCGGCATTACGTAGTTTCTTTACGACTGTTGCATCATCTGGAGTAATACTGCCAAGAAGTGCAAACGAACCTGCTGTCGTATTCATTCCATCTTCAGGACGTGTTGCAATATTATCTTTCAATAAGATCGGGATGCCATGAAGTGAGGAAAGAATTGTACCATTCTGGCGCAACATATCGGTTGCATGAGCTGCACCCAGAGCAGTAGGTGAAATTTCGATTACAGCACGAAGCTCAGGACCCTTGAGATTGACTTCATCGATACGAGCGATGTAGGCTTTGACTAAATCTACTGACGTAAAATAGCGCTTTGAAAGTCCATCTTGCAACTCCGCAATGCTTGCATTGTAAAGATTGAATTGTTTGACGATCGAATATATGCTTGTTTTGCATCGTTTAATATGAACTGTCGATTGTGTGCTATCATTATACTGTAGATCGATGGGAAATAGATCACGGTCGTTGTTGAATGATTCATTGATCTTATTAAATAGTGCGATTTTACAAAAATCGAAACGACCACATGGAAGATAGTTGATAATCACTTGCAGAATGAGATGAGTATTATTTACATTTGTTACGGTACATTTGACTCTATCAAATATTAAATAAGATAAAAGTATATAAGTACTACATACTATTCTAATCTAATTAACTTACAAACAATTCTGACGATTATTATCTGTCGTCGGGTCACTTGCAATGGAAATATTTGCCAGTGAGTTACGAGATAAGCTGTATGATAATTCCAGCTGAAAGATATCAAATGTATATGACATACACAATAAAAGAAGATAGTGAGAGTTACCTGTCTTGCAATATCGACAGCGTTAATAATTGGCAAGTTTTTCAAGGCATCACTGCTCTCAAACGTAAACGTTAAATTTGGTGGTGGTACTAAAACTAAAACGTAAGACATTCTATATAAGTATGTATTCTTATCATGGAATAAGTTTTCACACGTACTGCTATCATTACGAGACGGAATATATAGGGGAATTAATGCCAAAACGATGACGACAGCAATGCCAAAGAGAATAACTGCAAGCAGACAAATACTGCGCCGTAAGCTGTAACTGTATGTGAAAACAAAAGTAAAGGATAGTTGAATGAAATGAAATTTGATATATACTTGAACAGCTGCATGTGATTGAACTCGTTGAAGTAGATTCAGCAAGAATCCTATTACTTGTCTAGAAGTCTGTTCTCAAGACTACAAAAAAAACAACACAACTAGAAAAACTTCATAAAGATTATCACCTGAAACGTCACTTTACAAGGAGCACGGCTTACATTACTCTACTCGAATATCAAATTATACAATGTAGTCGACCGTTCTCGGATTGATCGATATCAAGTCTGTATAAACGCAAAATATTAACAACTGGAATAATTCTTTTCATGTTTTTTTTTCTATTTATTTTTGAAAAAATGTCAAGAGATGTATATCCACTGTAAAATGTAAATTTCTTTTTATGACAGCCATAAACTGTAATGGCATGTATTTAATAAGAAGAAACAAATATAAAAGCGCATTTATGAGTCTCTTGATATAGTGTCTCTCAATTATTTATTCACATGTAATCAACAAATGCATATTCACTGGTAAAGTCTAAATAAATATATTTTTGCAAACATATCTGACAATACGCTCAAGTTTTAAGACAAAGATGTAAACATGAAATATTATTAAAACTGAAGGAAAGATCGACCTCATGTTATCCGATTTAAAAATGAGAAACTGTAATCTAAAAAACAACAAAAGACGTATTTGTGCGGGAATAAAATTCTGTTAGACATATCTTTTTCGATGGGTAATAACAAGCTTATATTCTCCACTTTTCTATATCATAATCTCTACACTCGCGCAAACTAATCTGCATAATAATACCATGCAATTCAACGTCATCTACATACCGTCTAATTTACGATCATATGTCGTCGTATACGATGAAAAATGGATTTTTTGTTCTTTTCTTTTCGTTTACGACCATTTAAGAGCAATATTTTATATAATATACAGTGGCATACGATGCAATATATTTATTCTTAAGTAGTGAAAAGAAAGAAGGCAAATCATAGACGCCAGAGCTATTAGGCCTCAGGATACGCAAGCCTCCTTTGAATTGAAAGAGAGGAGGCTGAGAGTGTGGGTAAATAAGAAGAATAACCATGCCTACCCCCTCACCCACACCCTCAAGATATTTTTGCATCTATTTCAACTAAAGATGTTCTCTTAATTGAATTAGTTTAAAAGACAAAATGTTCATAATTGCAGCAACTTATGTCTTTATCAAGCATGATATGTTTCATTCATAATTCTCAGATAGAACATTACTTTAGCTCATGCAGTACAAACTCTGCAGACTTTAAATTAAGCAAATAATGAAGTGTATATAATTCACAAGATATTTTTTTTCAAAAAAGTGCTGCTCTAGCAGATGAGTGTTGCCATTAACCCGCACAATTTCGTCATTGCAACCTGTATTTGATCAAGTGAGATCTTTTTTATTGATTGATTTCATTTTCTTTTTTTTTCTTTTGATGCTTCTGCGGAAAAACACTTACAATGTGTGCAAAATGGAAACATATAATCATATACACACATGTACATGAGTAAAACATGTTGATCAAGATTTTTTCCCTTTAAATAAAGATTGAAAAAAAAACAAACGAGAAATAAGAAAAATGGATAGGTGTAGAAGATGATTGTCCCCTATTTGAACTGAAAAATTATGGCACAGATACATCAACTTTACCTTTATCAAGATCAAGTGGTTCTTCTTCATACATTAGTAGTGGCATAAAAATTTGATTGTAACGATTAAACAAAATAACTGCTCCTTCAATCATTACTAGAATAAATCCACCAAAAATAGCTGCACCTACCATAGGTACAGGTCCCTGTCTTGCTTGTAAAATTGCACCAGTTGCTGCACCACTCAATATGGAATTCCATGGATCTTCTTTTTTTCTTATATAAACAAAGTTACACTCAATTAATGAAAATATGCAACCCCATGCACCAAATGATACTCCAGCACGTGGAGCTCGTTGTTTTACTGCATTTAAACTACCAATTAAACGTCTATACTGACCACTTGGAGCATGACGAAATCCTTTTATTGAATGAAAAAGTGTTCCACCAATTGTTCCTAATGCAAACGCACCACCACAATCATCAACAATACGCCAAGGACAAGGATCTGCAGCCATAAAATATAATTTTTAATTTTAAAAAATACTGTTCATCTACTGGCAGGTTGTAATAAGCAACTTTTCTCGATGATGTGTGCAGCACAATATCTACCTTATCTTTTCACATGTTACTTTTCTCTTTGTTTTTTTTTGCTGGCGTGATAAGACCGTCTGACCATATTGGTCCTAAAGAGATTGTTGCGCTAACAAACGTGACGCAGCTTGCGAAAGTAAGAGAAAGGAAGAAGAAACAAGATAAACAATAAACATGACAGAGTGATGCAATTTCATCAAGAGAAAGATTCATCCGATTGCTCTAAACACACAGACAAAATGGAGAGCAGATTCCCCCTAATAACGCCGAAAGTAAAAATATCGGGGTGTGGGTGCCAGAGTAAGTTCAAAGTAAAAACTACACCCACGTCCTTCATTCATAATTCTCAGATGAAACATTACTTTAGCTTATACATTACAAACTCTGCAAATTTTAAGTTATACAAATAATAAAGTATACAATTGACAAGATAATGCTTTACTTTAATTTTTTTTTGAAAAGTTGCTCTGTTAGATCAATGTTGCCACTAACCCACACAATTTTGTCATTGCAACATGTATTTTATCAGAAGATTTTTTTTTATTTTTGATTCATTGATCTTACTCAATGATTATTTCTTATTTACATACGTAATTGTTTTCGAATAAACATGGAATGCAAACACAAAAAAAGAGGGTGTGGGTGTGGGTGAGAATCAGCTTCGATTAAAGCCATACCTACCCACACCCACTTTCAAGATCAGATCATCAATGTGTATAGACATTGGAAAGACAAGGCACTTGAATTTGTCTATTTAGTTATCGCTTCTCGGCGTTCTCGCCTAAGATCAAAGTGTAGTATCTGTTCTCGTCGACTTGAAAGCTAGGACTGATCTCATTGGGATCAGACTCTTTCAAGTGGATTTTTGGACATCAGCCAGGATCATCTCGACACTGTAGTATCGTTGAGTTTGGTCTACTCCCGTTTCCCGCGGTACACGGGAATTACATAAGAAACTCATAACGAAAATATGTTAGTCATTATTCGATTCTAATGTATAATGTCGAACGAAAGAATGTCGAAAACAAGAAACATCAAAAAGTAAAATGTAAAAAAAGAAAATCCGACATACATAGTTGATAAAAACCAAGGCTTTTACAGCGCATCCTACACCCTGGATAGAATGAAGCGAAGGAACGAAAAAGAAAACACACATATACTGAGTTAGCATCATGTGAATCAGAGACCGGCGGGATGCGGTGTCAGTACCGTACTGTACCGGGACGAGACGGTATAGGAAAAAAAGAAGTAGGGCGGTACGGTACGGTATGCGGTATGAGAGGGTTATACCGCACTCCCGCGTCTATATTAAAAGAAGCCTTCTAGCAATGATTTTCGAAAACATCTATTAAATTTTTTTCATTCGCGTTATATGTTAAAATGAATTTAGCAAAGCTAACCCTGTCTCAATCTCTTATCCGCAGCTATTTGAATTTCTTATCATTTTGTCGAATATGACCTACACTCATTTGGACCCTTGGAAGTCAGATAAAGATGTTTGAGAACCATCGTCGTTGTTATATATTAACGACCAATTGATGTCAACAATTGCTGTAGAAGAAAGATTTTTATCGTTTGCTTTTTGTTTTTCTCGTAAATATTATTGTTAAATGAAACGTGCAATCGTCAAACGATTCAACACTTTTGAGAACGTAATGAAACTTAATATATTATTCTCGAGAATCAAAATTACGAAAACTCATGCAATTATTTGCTAATAGTCATTTAGTTTTCTGTCAAAGTCGATATCCATGGTATTTCTGAGAAAAATATTAAGTTTTGCTTCACATAATACCTATGGTTTACAACGAGTTCGTACATTTCATACAGCACTACGTTTCTTAACAAACATATAATCGCGAATCAGCTGATCGAAAAACTGTCTCATATTACTTTCATCTGAGACCTCATCATCTTCTAAAAATTTGAGTACTGTATATAACCATCCGAAAACTGTTTGATTCCTTAGTTCTTATTTCTGAGAAAGAAAAGTTCGATTAGTCCAAAAGATATATAAAAATGTGCAACCATTTACTATGACGATGGTTTCGGTCAGATATGGGTAAGTCAACAACTTTTTGACCCAAGCCAAGTAAAAATCAATAACTGAAAATTTCGAACAGATAAAGTCAAGTTACGTCTCGAAAATCTTCAAATCGAAGTTATAGTTTAAGTTACAAGTCATTTGATTTGGCTTAATTTAACTTGATTCGAGTCGAAAAAGGACTTGACTTGCCACCTTTAGAGCCAATTCACCCTACAAGTTTATTTTATTTTCTTAATTTAAAACTTTTGATAATTGTACGCCCGAAATTAATACTAAAGTGCATGAAACACTTGTATATATTTATATAATTTTGCACTTAACTTGTCCATGCTTTCTTTCTGTAAAATTGCGCAACGTTGTGTATCAATTAATAAGTTCATGCGTTCTTGGAATTCCTTTTTTCGTATGCTCTTATAATTTCTTTTTATAGTTTGTTGTCAATATCCATCGAAAAAGTAATCTATATATGACCCGATAACTCAATAAAACGAATCGTGATATCTTTGGAGAAAACTTAAAAATTTTTTCTGGCGGTACGGTATTTCGCGAGACGGTATACTTCAGACTCTAGGCGGTAACGGTACGGTACGGTATCGAAAAATTATCAGGTGGTACGGTACGGTACGGTATGATACGAGTGAAAGCGGTACACGGTACGCGACGGTATGAAATTTTTGCAATACCGCCGGTCTCTGATGTGAATAATAACACTTGCCGCTAACAGTGTTTTTTTTCCAAGTCTATGTAAAGTCCAAGTTATGCATCAATTCTCAGTCAATTATGGTAAATATACCATAAACAGAGAAAAGAAGTGTAATAATGATAGGAAAATTAAAAAATTTCCAGAAACAAAAAGGTGAGTCGCCATACCGCTAGGTTGTGCTGTTGTATTTGATCCTACAGTTGTGTTATCGGTAGAAAAACATGCAATAGCACTGTCAATACTGCCTGAAGAATAAGAACGCCCCACGAAAAATGCAAGAGCAAATGGTTTCATCAGAAAATCACGGGCTTGAAAACTGCCAAAACATGTCCATATGTCTGATGAATTTGCTGTCGATGAATTATCAATCGTGAACGAACCATTATTCAATAATATAGACCTGAGCAAAGAATTCACTGCATTTTTTTGTGGTGTACATTCTTTAGGAAGATTTATAAGAAAGCTTTGATAGGGAACTCCACAATTTTCACTATTAATATCACCAAAAGATTGTTGTAATAAATTAAGAATACTTTGTGAGCATGCACTTCCGAGAATTGCATCGCAACCACCATTTCCAGTCGCTTGACTGTTTATTATTGGATATTGTCCAAAAAATGAGAACATCACACCATAAGCGATACATCGATTAGTTGAATCAACATTGGTACTACCATTTATTATCAGTGATATTTCTGAACCAGTATTATTAACTGGACTTTGATAAATCGTCAACGTCATATTAATGGCTGTCGCATACAAGGAAGTTTTTTGGGAGATCGTTAAATTTGGAATGAGACCAGTAACGTTTGGAGTAATACTGCCACCTATGCAATTTCCATTACAACCGCACCAAATTGATATAAACTCGAAGAAAAAGATGGTGTAAATAATGAATTTTGACAACATTCTATGATGAAATAGAAAAAAATCTTATTTTATGTACATTCGTAAAATCATTTATAACGAAATAATTGAGTTATACTAAGTGATAAATAAATCCCACCACAAAGAATAATATATAATAAAAAGAATATCACAAAAGGAGATACATGCAATGATACATATGTAGAGGTAGATGTATTGAGACTAGTTACGATGTTGATCCACTTGGTTGTTGGGAGAAAAGTGTCTATCTACCTTTTTGCTCGTCCTTTTATAACCTCGCGTCCACTCACACTGTCTCTCTCATTTTCTTATATACGATAGAAGGTTAACGTCTATTCATTATAGACACAAGGATAGACATATTTATACCTTAACTGTCTCATTGCTTTATATTGAGATAGAAGGCCGAGGTTTATTTCTATTATGTCTACACTAAGAGCCAAGGCTTATCTAAAAATGAGATAACGCAGATATTTGAATATGAAAGGGGTATATAATATTTTACAAAGAATGGAGACGTCCTTTTTTGGATACGGAAGGATCTAGTCTATTGAGAGTGTAGGTGTGAGTGGCTGTGGATGAAGAGAAGAGTACTACTCACACTCACACCCTCAAGATATATATAAATAGTGATACACAGTAATAAGGCAATACTATTTTCAGGATAAGAGGAAGATATAGCAGTCTTTTTGATTAAGTTCAATGCCCATATATGGGTCAAATGTATTTATTTTGTTCTAGTTTTCTTTTATAGGAAAGTACTAAAAAATATAGTAATAAAGAATAAAAATCAAACTGGCTAATAGAATATTTACAAAAAGAATAATTTTTGTTTTTTTAATTCTTTGTACATCTTTTGCTGGAACTTCGACATAATCCATTGTTATTGAAACATTATGTTCAATAGAATCAACCATATCACCGTGATCGGCAACAAGATTAGCTAAATCACGAAACCAATTTGAGTCTGTAACTGAAGCTTCAAGTTTAATTATATCACGATAATGTTCTTTAGCTTTATTTGATAGTTGTCGTGCTTGTTGAAACATAGTTATACTAGAAGGAAACGTTTCTGAAGAACCATTTTCAAGGATTTCTTCTAATTCGTCACTATTTATTCTACATCTATGTATTTCAAGTACACGAGAAATCTCTTTTAAACATCGTTCACGATGTGAAAAAGCTTCTTTCTTGTATTCAATGATTGTTTTATTAAAATGCCATGTTAATGCAAATAATTGTGATTCTTTTATACGTCGTTGAGCATTTTTTATATCAAAACCAGACTGATATTCTAGTGATTGGTGCATTTTTTCTAGTTTCGTCGATATTTCATAAAATAATTTTTTGATTTCTTCTGTCTTATTATCAAGTTCTTGTTCTAAATTTGAATTTGCCATAGGTTCACGCATTGTAACATAAATTTTTTTAATTTCTTCTGTAAATTTATCAATTCTCTCAATAACTAATTGAATATTATCAACCCCATTTAAAAATTTTGTTATATCAGATTCTTTATCAACATGAATTATAGCCGATTGATTATTTGTACTGTGACTTTGATTTGGAACCTATGAATAAAATGAAATTGAATCATTTTTTGTTATTAATATATTAAATATAGCATAAGCAAATATACACGTCACACGTACTCGTGTAATCTTATTTGTTATGTTAGTTAAGATAATTAGTACACTATCCTGTAAGCTGTGAGTATTTTATGTGCAGATAGAATATTAATACTTGTCGTGGTAGCTCTTTGTACGACACATCTGGCCGCGGAGTACTTTTTTGTGAACGTTCGATGCCAACTTTGTTCATTTGCTCTCTTATTAAACTGTAATAAGCAACTTCTTCGATTATGTGTAGATCACAACATCTGCTTCATCTTTACACATACCGCTTCTCCTTCCCCTATCGTCAATGCGATATTTGCAAAGACAAAGTAGATGTCGTGATCAACACATTATCGAGAAAAGTTTCTCAGTATAACTTACTAAAGAGCAACACTTTTTCATAAATTCAAAGTGATTTTAATAAAATTATGAAAAAGAAAAATTAGTAGACGCATTTCACATTTCGGCAAAAAACATATTTTTGATTCCATTTTATTTTATAATTCTGTCAATCTAATCGATAGTATATTAAATATAAAAATTAAATTTTTGTCTTTTTTTGTAATAAAATACATGATTGTGAAACTTGATGATTACATTGGTGGTCGTTTACTTGGAGTCATATTCATTACTGTTTTACATGTTGGACATACAATTTCACTATTATAGAGCGTCGTTGGTGTAGAATAATTAGTAATCGGTGGTGCAGTTAAAATACCATTCGATATTGTAGATGGAGCTGTAAAAGGATTTTGTACCTGTGGATAAATAGTTCTTGGTTGTTTAGCTCGATGAACTCGGATACTTGTTATTATATATATAACGATATAAACTAAACATATAATAAACATGAGACAACCAGCAGCCAATTGTCCTTTGATCAATGGTATTTTAATATTATTAAAGTTTTCATTAGAATAAAATAAACCTCGAGCAGGTGCTGAGCTACTGCATATGTATGATGAAAAAAAACAAGTAGTAGGAGAAATTATATAATAAGCATCAAAACCAATAATACACATAGCAAAAAACAAGGAAATACACTGAGCAATCAATGTATACGTTGCACATCCACGATTACGACAACAACATGCTATAAAAAGAATCAGATAAAATGAAATGAATCAAAATAATAGTTTCATACAAGATGTTGCTTGTGAAATCCATGCAATCATAAAGAATAAACTTGCCCAGAGACCAACATATATAGTAGCAGTTACAATATCAATCAACATACTACCCACTTCACATCCGATAATAATAACCATAAGTACAAATTGAATAAATGAAAATATTCCTGATATAATCGCTGGAAATTTCTTTCGCCATAACTGTTGTGGAGGTATCATTGTTTGAGTATTATTCATCATCTTTATACTCCTTTACTTATTTTCACATCTTATATATAATTCGTATCCTAATCAATTTATTTCTTTTCACAAAAATTTGTAAGAGTTCTTTTTTTCTTTTTGATCAAATAATAATATTTTTTTTTCTATTTTGCATAATAGTATCGTCCACCTACGATTTTTGAAATAAATAAGAAAGATTTGAAAAAATGTTTTATTGCAAAATGTATTTCCCTTACTCAATTGTATTGTTGATCGTAATTAAATGCATAAAAATGAGATTTTTATAGAAAATATTCTACTTCCAGCGCCCTCTCAAGTGCAACTTTTCTAAAATAATACTTCGGTGAGTCATCGAACGTGTTCTGCATGCTCACAACGCTTGATCCGTGTTGTTCATTTCAGAACAAAATATTTTTAAAGAAACAAATGTTGTTTTTTAACTTCTTTTAGATGCCCTATTTATCAGATCGTCAATATGGTCTTCTTCCTCATCGATGTCTTCTTGTTAAATTAAAAAATTCTTCATCAATAACACGACGATTAAATCTTGATTATAAATTAAATGTTCATCGAGGTTGTGTTAATACAATTTGGTGGAATGAATCTGGTACAACTATATTATCTGGTTCTGATGATCAAAATTTAATTGTAACAAATCCTTATACACAAAAAGTATTAACTAAAGTTCATAGTGGTCATAGAGAAAATATATTTTCAGCAAAATTTTTACCAGAAACAAATGATCGACGAGTTGTTTCATGTTCAGGTGATGGTGTTATTTTTCATACGAATTTTGATCGACCAAATAGTTCACATTCACAAGAAGGATGTTTTACATGCCATGGATCAGCAACTGCCTATGAAGTAAGAACTATTCCACATACACCAAATTTATTTTTATCATGTTCTGGTATGTATATGAAAAATATAATATTTAATAGAAAAAAAAATAATAAATTTAGATGATTGCACCGTACGATTATATGATTTAAGAACAAAAAATCAATGTTTAAAAGATCAATGTAAAGATGATGTACTTATAAAAAGTAATTGGGGTATTACATCAATGGATGTTAATCCAATGAATCCAAATGAAATTGTTTGTGCGTGTGCAGATTCTGTAAGTTAGAATTTTTATTCGGCTCAAACGAAATATGAAATAATTTTTTCTACATAGTCTGTTCGTCTCTATGATCATCGAAAACTTTCTACTCAAGTACCATTAACAATATCATCATCTATAAATGGTCTTATATCCTATTTTTCACTTTCTGATCGAAGAAAACAAGATCAATCTCGTATAACATCCGTTGTATTTAATACACATGGTACAGAAATTTTAGCATCTTACTCATCTGAATCAATCTATTTACTTGATCCAAAACAAGTATTATCACAAGAACAAATGCAAGAACGTCTTGTTGAACATAAAAATAATAAACGTATAAAAACAAATTTGAATGAAAATCAACCAGTACTAAATAATACGCAAGATAAAGAAAATAAAACTTCACCTGTGAAAAGATTACGTCTTCGAGGTGATTGGAGTGATACAGGTATGTATTTTATCTTATCAATTAAAGTAGAGAAAAAGAAATTATTATAATATGAATATTTAGGTCCAGAGTCTCGTCCGTCCAATGAAGAAGAAGAAGTAGTAGTAGAAGAAACTGAAACAGTACCTGTTCAATCTGATTCATCAAATGAACAACAATCACCCAACCGTAATCTGCAGAATTTTTTTATGCAACGTATGAGTGATATTTTAACGCAATTAGTCACAAGTTCAACATCGGAAACTGAACAAACAGATGTAACGACTACAGCAAATGAATCTTCAGTTTCTACTGAAAACAATGATCATTTAGTAGATTCCTCAACGAGAACCTCTAATAATGATGAGACAGATGTAAATTTTATTCGAAAACTATTCTATTTAGTTTATATATCTTCGTTTTTAGCCTAGTCATGTGTTTGATCTTATATATGGTGAGAATGAACGATTACATACAGAATATGAAGACGAAGATGATGATGATGACGATGATGATGTAAAATTTTAAATTATTTCTTCATAAATAATAGTTTATCAATAATTTAGGAAGAATCACAAACAACAACAAATACTACTGAATCATCAAGACATGCACGTACATTTCTTTCTAGTAAATGGGATCGTCTACGAAAATGTCGTGAAGCTGAACGTTCACAAGAAGAAAATCTTTTGAAAAATATTCCTAGTTTAGGTTTAATTAATTCTTATGAAGGTCATCGTAATGCACGTACAATGATTAAAGAAGCTAATTTTTGGTCGGATAGTTATGTTATGTCTGGTTCTGATTGCGGGTAAATAAATTTTATTAATAGTTTTAAAAGTATTTTCTTTTCTGAAATAGACATATTTTCATATGGGATAAATTTAATGGAGATATTATACGAATTATACCAGCTGATGAACATGTAGTTAATTGTGTACAACCTCATCCACTTAATTATCCAATTTTAGCATCAAGTGGAATTGATTAGTAAGTTATTTTACTTCTAATGATTTGAATGATTATAGAAATATTATTTTAGTGATATAAAAATATTTTCGCCATTGGCTGAAATACCAATCGATGATACTGAACGTATAAATCGTACTGTAAAACGTAATCATGCAATGCTTGAAGAAACATCAAGTACGATACGAGTACCAGCTAATTTTATATTTCGTATGTTAACATCAATCTATCGATTACGACATCCAGAAGACATGTCTACATTAGATGATGAGGATTTACCCGAGTGACACATTTTTTTTAGTTTTGTTTTTCTTGTATACATGTATTTATATTATTTAATCAAGAGAAGTACAAAAGTACAATGATTATTTGAATAAAAACTGAAATATTTCTTATTGTTTCAATGCCATTACTTGTTGATATTTCAAGTGAATTATAATATTTTTTCATTGCATCGTATCGATTACATAAACCACAAAATTTAGGACATTCAGTTGGAATATTTGAATATATTGTACATAATGATTGATCAGTTCCGTATTGGCAATCATCTTGTAATGATGAACAATCAAGATTTTCACATTGATTTCCTGATGTATAAGATTGACATTGGCATTGACATAGATTACGATCGATAGTTCCACCATAAAGACATACCAAGCCATGACAATCTACAATAAAACTAATATCTTACTGAAACTATTCTATAAAAATAAAATTAAACCATATAATCGTTTGTTATTCAATTGAGAAGAATCAGCAGGTGTGTATGACTTATAATCACCTAATTGTCTATATATTAAATAAAAAAACACAAATATATGGTAAATAAGAGAGAGAAAAATGATTATTTTTTCAATCAAAAGAAGTATACTAACTGCAAACATAATGTAACCAATTGTGATTAGGATCAACTTTACTCTTGGGACATATAGCTAATCCACATCCAATAAGTACTGCTGTATTTTTCACCATCTATACAAATATCGCGTCATTGTAATATACTTGTGTATAATGTCCAACAATACCATGTTGAACATGACTGCCATATACAAAATGTTGTTTTTCATCAGCCCAACCTTGTATGGTTGAATTCCAAGTGAGATAACCCATAGCTATATAAGTTATGACGTTGGTTCGATTTATTATGATCGAAATTACAATGATCAGCTAGAAATCTACATTCCAATACTATTCATTAAAATAAGATAACGTTCAAATTTTGAATAAAAATATACTGTTTTATATATTACCATTTTTTGCATATCTATAGCATTCACATCAAATCGTTCTTGATTATGCATTTCTAAAATAAGCTCAATTTCTTTGTTTGTTGGTGGCAAACTCTGTAAAGATATTTTTCGAGCACAATAAGAATGATCTTTATCAATCGTTTGATATATTGATGGACATGTACATTGGAAAAGGGAAAAAGTTATTATTAAAATAGCAAGATAAAACAATCGGAATTTCATCAATCAGTTGTTTTCTATGATTTATTTTTCGCGCATTTAATTCGTATAAAGAAAGAAATACGTGCATATGTTTTTTTTAGTATATGTTTTCTTTTATTGTTTCTTTTTTATACTCTTATGCTGTTTTACACAAGAAGAAAAACAAAGTTGTTATGAATTACATAAATGGTAAAGTTGATAATGATACCAGTTTTTAATTGCTTAGTTTTTGTAAGCACGGCTAGCTCGTCGGCCACGAGCTTTTTCGAATTTACGACCTTTTGAACGAACTTTAGGTTTTGTTGTACTATGACGAGCACCAGGTGGTCGACCTTAAAAAAAAGAACAAAAATATTTTATTAAAAATAATATTACATTGTATATACATACCAAAGAATCGATTGGCTTTACGAGCTTTTCGTGGACCTTGTAATAAAACTGTATTTTTACCCTTTGGTGTACGAAGTGCCAATTGATCGAATGTTAAAATTTCACCTCCAGCACCGAGAATTCTTGCTCGAACACGTTCAGTAAGATGTAAAGCACAAACTGTTAATTTAGGTACTTCATAAAGTCGTACATCATCAGTTATTGAACCGACAACAACAGCAGTTTTACTTTCACGACCTATTGAGAAAACAAAAACGAAAAAGAGAAATAATAAATTTTCTTATGAATAAACTAACCTTTCTTTTTCATATGTCGAACAAGACGTGATAAGGAAAGTGGTGGTCGATGTGTATTCGACATAAATAAACGTTTTAATATGATTTTATTGAATTTTGCACTTGTACGACGTGCCAAAAAACGGTAAAGTTTAACAAGTAAGAGTAAATATAAATTTTTTGAGCGTGGTGCACGGCGTATTGCCTTGCGATCAAAACGATGGTCGAGATCTACACCCATTATAACGGCCGAATGTTATATATAAGTATTAAGAAAACAATCTGAAAGCAAAATGTATATGTATATATATATATTTTATATATCAAAAACATGAAAGCGTTTTTGGTTTAATAGATATGGAAGGAAATAGTGAATATATCACACTAAATAATAAAAGAAAGAATTTAGGCATAGATACTGAACAATAACTAGTTTATGCTTGATTAGATAATAAAGATTCACCAATAAAATTTTTCTCATTATTAGTTCCAATAGATGAAACTGATAATTGAATTTGACACTGATGAATTTTATCCATCAATTGATAAAGGCGTTTCATTTGTATATTGATTGTAGATGATGCATAATGTGGACGAAGAAGAGATTTAGCTAGATCTTGTTTATCCTAAAATTAAATTCATATGATAAGAATAGAAATTTTTATTAATTTCATACATGATCAAAAAATTCAAAATAAAGTGCACCTTGACGTTGTGGCATTGGATCAAATAACCATAAATTATTATTATTATTGTTATCTCCATTTTCTTTCAATTCATGAAATATTATTTCAGCTAGATTACAATAGAATGTAAGAAATCGAAGAAGAATATCTTCGGATTTTGTTGATTGATCAGTTTTTGATGTAAATAAATTTAAAATATATTTTAATTCAACACCCTAAAAGAAAATAATAATAATATTTTTTTTCCGAACATCTCGAGTTTTTTTACGGTTATTTTAAGTAAATTTTCAAGATTTAATTTATTAATGGATAAATTAACAAGAATTTTTCCTGCTGATAATACTTCATCATCATATTCAATTGTTGATTCAATTAATACACCAAGTACATGAATATTATTCATATATTCTTCATGAAGATATTCAAGAACAGACATATTAATCAATAAATTAAGTCCATGAAGACGTATAATTGAATTCGCCGGACTTATACAACATAAATTGATTACTATAGTAACAATATTCTAAAATAAAACTTTGAAGATTATGAAAATACCGATAAAAATCATACCGAAAATTGAGTTATAGCAAAATCATTTAAAGCAAGATTATTCAGTGCTAAAAGTATTTTACATTTTGTTGTTTCATTATCTGTTGATAAAAGTAAATCACGAAGACGTATAATACATCCAGCATTTGCTAAATTTATTTGACCTTAATATAATAAATATGAATTGTTATTCGAGTAAAATCAAACAGTGTATTACTTTCTTTAAATGTTGATGCATTTGCAATACTTGTTAAAACAAGATGTAATTGTTCTTCACAATTATTACTTTCACAAAGAAAATGAGTAAGTATGGAAGCTTGATCAGGTGTCAAAGGAACACTACCATCAGGGATCTGTATTTCATCTTTAAAAAGATATTAAATCATATTTTAAATATATATATATACAAATAAAATAATTACTTAAAATTTGGATTGAATCTGAATCATCATTATCTAATTCAGATGATGAATTTATATCGATAAATTCATGATCATGATTTGATCTTAATGATGGAAGGATTGATGTCGGACTAGGACAACGATTTATTTTTGATGCTTAATAATAGAAAGAAAAAAATTTTTAAAATAATATTAATAAAATATGTCATTTTACATGATGTTTGTCGGTAATAACGGTACCAAAAGTAAAGAACTGTAATGGAACCCACAGCGGCTGATATACCCAGTCCAATATAAAGTTTTTGTCGATTGAACATTGTATCATCAACCGACACCAGAATGAATTACTGATCATTATGCTGCTATTTTCGTACAAAAAAAATAATAAATAATAAACAGAATAGGTATTCCACATATTACCGAATTGTATTTGAAGAGAAAAAAACGCATCCTCTTATTTGCCTCTTATGTTGATAATGATATAGATGTCATCAATAAACAGTAGAAAGATCTGTTATGTCTAACTGTTTAGAATAACTAACCGATTTAATTATAAACAGTTCTACAACATTACTCTCTCATCAAGAAGATGTCGAAAGATTGAAAGGTTATATGATAAAGACTGGTATTTATAATAAAAAAGAATATAAAAGATGTCGCTAAAATGTAACTAGAGCGTATTATAGAAATATGAGACCAATCATCGATAATGTGACGTACACTTTTTTCTCTCGTCGCTTTCAAACCTCAACTAAATATTATGTATTTTTAAATTTAATTAAATATTTCATATTAACAACATGATTAAAACCGTATTTGTTATTATTCATTATTGAAGAAAGATCATTTTTTTAACAGATTATGCTGTTAATCTTATTTGAATTATTTGTTACTACTATTTGTTTTGAACCAATCTTATTGAATATAATGAATATGCTAAAAGATTCTCTATTTTCTCCTTCACGTAAAGGAAAAACAAAAAGAAACTATAAATTTCATCAAGCAAATAATTCTTTAACTGATCCACTTTTATATACATTTGAAAATAATGATATAGAATTAGGAACAATGGATTCTGATGAAGAATCAACATCAAATAATGAACATAATATTCGTACTCGTTATGCAAAACAAAATTTTAAACCAGCAGCACAAGGTGGTGGTTCAATTGTTATTGTTGAAAAACCAATATTACCAAATGAAACTATTCAAGCATTCTCTATTCGATATCGAGTACCTGTATGTTGAATATATTTCTCTGAAGAAATAAAATCAATATATGTTTATTCATTTTTAGATTTCTCAATTAAAACGTTTAAATAATTTACAAAATGATCGAGATTTCTATGCATTAACATCTTGTCGAATACCTGTACAACGTTTTGGTGTACTTCATGAAGCATCATCATCATCATCAATAACTGTTGATTTACATGAACAATCAACAATCTCATTACCTGTTACACATCTATCTCAACAAAATCATCATGCTTTTTTAAATGCAATGGATCAAGATTTAGCATTAATGCGTACTAAAGTTGAACAATTAATTGATACACCATCATCAACAATATTGAATTCTAATCCATTAATATCTCAGTCATTATCAACAAGAATTTTAAAACCTACAGGAAATACAACTAATGAATTAAATTGTGATGAAGCTGATTGTGGTTTTAGACTTTGGCATATCATTATGATTATTATCGTTATTGCTCTTATACCATTTATTTTTGCATATTTTTATATAAAATCTCTTCATAATCGTAAAATATGATCTTAATTTTCACTCTCAGATTTGTTATTTTATTTATTTTAAAAAAAAATATAATCATAAAGTTAATACTTTGTTGTGCTCAAGTGTCTCAATTAATTCATAATTTGAATTTTTAATAAAGAAATAGTAAATAATCAAAGATTTATTTATTTAATGTTCATCAAAAATTAATAAGGATATCCAGTATACCCGTAATTCGTATATGGATAACTACTGTATCCAGAACCATATGCTCCTTGATAGCCATAATAAATATCAGGATGGCGACCAATAACATTATCACGATTGAAATCAATATGAGTTCGTCTTTCTAATTTACTCATAAATCCTAACAAATAGAAAATATTAAAAATCTAAAATATAGATTGATTTTAATTTACCTTCTCCGCCGATATAGCCATCACCATTTAGATCGTAGCCAACACGACGTTCAATGTTATTGACTAAAAAGTCTAATAAGAAAAAAAATTTCAATTGACAAACTTTTTTTACAAAAAAAAACCTTACTCATATTTGTTTACTATGTTGAAAATACGATAAAAACAAAGTTATAATATTTAAATATATTCTTGCAATTGATTTCAACTTATATAGTCTCTTCTTTCGGCGTCGTTTGACGTATTTCATTATATACATTTTAGAGTATTGGTCATGCTTACATAATTTGATGTAATTTGTTATTTTTGTTACAGTAGTTATACTTATCGATTTTAGTAGAAGGTGTGATATATACGTAAATGGGCATTGATATTACGATATTTCAATAAAAATATTTAAACTTCACTATTGAATAATAATAACAATCCTTTTTTTTCTTTGTTACAAATATTATAAATTTTTAAGTTCGTTATATTTATTTTCGATTAATTAGAGAATATAAAACCAAATTGTTATTTATCTGATTTCAAAGATAAACTTTAGTTAGCAATTTATAAAAATAAAACATACATTCTAATTAATAATATCGATACATATTTTTTTCAATAACTATAAAGATATAACATATAAATCGTTTCATACTTCTATTAATAGATAACCATATATAATATCAAAATGACGACTCATGATATTATCATTATCATTATTCAAATCACTATCAATATTTCGTTCTTGAAGGGAGAACATGAAAGACAATCATGTAACTACTTAGTTTTCATATCTTGAAAACAAACTAAACGAGCACTTCATTGTGTGAGAAAAAAACACATCGATTATATTGATCAATTTCATGAAAATAATAATTTATTTTCTTTTGAAATTTAAAATAGAGGGTATTTGTTGTTTATCAAGCTAAAAAATTACATGAAATAGAAGAAGTTGTTACTAGAATCAAGATAACTAAATTTTAATTCTGTTTTGTTAAATAAAACATTACTAAAACTAGAGTAATATTGTATAAAAAGTTTACTATTAAAATGTTTAGGATTTCTAATGGATCATGAAGGTTATTAAGTTTTTTTTACAAGCATTTTTCTTGTTTATAAAAGTTAGAAAGATTTCTGTTCAACATCTTATCGTTATTAATGTTTTTCTATTGTTTAGTTTTCTTTATTTTAAACATATGCGATATTATCAGTGATCATATAATAGTGAAAATACAATAGATATGTTCATTCTTATATTTCAAAGTCTTACAGATGAATATCATCACCCGCATCCACACTGACGCCCTGTAGAAAACCTAAAATAAATATTTCCACAAGTTACGTATTTCTTAAGGTTAGAATTTAAATATTACAAATCATGCGGTCAAAAAAGAAAAAGAACTAGAGTGACAAGATTGATATTTCATATATATTTTCTATTGCTCTATAAAAACTAACATTCCTGTCATTGATGTCATCATTCTCAGGCAAGTAAGACGTTATTTCATTTATATGACGAACAATTTTTTCATTTGTTTTGTTTTTTTCTAGTTTTCTAATGAACCAAAGTCCTTGGTTTAGTGAAAAGAATGCTGTTGCTGGCCTTTTGGCTGGATTTTTT
>CAJNOI010000929.1:0-22370 GCA_905250115.1 Adineta steineri | reverse complement strand
ACACTGCTGTATACTACTAGAGAGAATTTCGTTAGTTTACTATTGGCTATATAACAATAATATATAATTAGTCATGCATGAGATCATTCTGATCATGTGAAACATAAAATAAACTAATAATTGGACAGTTATGAGAACACTTTGGTTATATGAAATGTGAAATAAATCGTTTAAATGATCCCCTCCCCCACATATACACTTTAGTATCTATAGCAATTGATTCACTGATGACTGGTTGGCTAAAGATATTTCTCAGCATAGTATTTATACTTGCTTCAAAATAACAATTGGTATCATATCATCATACGTTCTATAAAATTACTATGATCTGTCCTACACTGAAAAAAAAAATGGTGTCCGTCGAAACCTTTAAGGTTTCGTAGAAGTTTATTCTATTCTAAAAGTTATCGCATGCTTATACGAAATGTGTACGAGGTTTAGTAATGTACATGGTTTCGCGTGGCAATCCTTAAAAGTTTGAAACCTTAAAAAGGTTTTTTATAATATCGTTTTAGGTTTATTAGTTCTTCAAGGTTTCGTATAAAACTGTTACAGATTTCGTGTTAAAAAGTACCTTAAAAATGCTAGTTGTACTGGTAACTCATTTATGGCGTATCTAATATCAGCAACTTCTTTTGACGCCATAAATGGTTTGTTTGTTTGAATGAAAAAATAAATGATATAACTGGATAATGTTCAATTATTTATAGCCAGTCTGTATTCACCACATCTTATAAGTAAATTCTCAGCTGAATTTAATAATCTTTTTTGTTGCATTCACTCTTGATTATTATGTTTTGCAACGAATGTCACAATCTCTACAAGGAACTTGCAAATTGTTCAAACACCGTGCTGTTTGTTATTGCTTTTTCGAGCTGTCTTTTTTTAAACACAAATATACATGAAATTATATGTTCTGATTAGGCTGCCTTCGATTCAGATTTTACAAAACGTTTAAAATTTCATCTTGAATATTACTCTACTCATATTGTGACAATTCGGATAAAAAACTTGCTGAATTTATAGTAACAAATGTTCAATATATAAAGGTATTTCTTTTGTATATAAATACTTATTTTATTTTATTTTATATTAGTTATTCAAATTCTATCACATTTTATGTGACTGAATATATAACAACACTTGTTTAATATATAAAGGTATTTCTTTTGTATATAAGTACTAGTTTTATTTTATAAAAGTTCAATTCAAAAAAGTTATCTCATTATATAAAACTTTAGTTGATGAAAGTTGTTTCATTTTATAAGTTTATTGATTGGTCACATGACTTATTTCAAAATAACATATTCAAGAATCTATTGTTAATATTGTATTAACATAGAAGTGTATTTTATCTTATAAAATGAATGAATTGAAAGTCTGAAAATCAAGTTTAAGAGAGAACATCGTCCATTTCAACAAATATCTGTACAAGTACAAGAGATGAAGGTGTCATTGCGTCTCGAAGATTAGTAAGCACTCAAAAAATGTTATTTAAAAGAAATCGTAGAATAAAATTATTTTTTATTTTTTTAACTTTAGTCTCCGGTTCAGTTTTGGAATACAATAGATATTCATGTTGATCCGGAAGATTTAAATAAAAACATCCAGGTTATGAAGAACGAATTGGTAGATCGGAATGTTGATTCGGATTTGGTTAGAAGTTCATGGAAAAAAACATTAGTTCAAAGAAGAAATTTCATCAGATATCATACAACAAAAGAAGTTCTTGAAGAACATCCAGGTTATTGTTATGCTTCATTGGTATGCTCATCATTGCTTAGTTCAATTTGAATATTTTATCTTTTTTCATTATCCATGATTTTTTTAATGAATTTTTTTCTTAAGATTTTCGACGAGATTCGATATGTGTGTAATGCTGATATTGAAGAAAATTTGAAATCTATGTTGCCTAAATTACATGACAGCATTCCAGATAATTCGAGTTTTGCGAACGGTGAGTAAATGACTTGACTGTTTATCTGTTTAATACCATTCATTTATTCTTTAGATCTTCCAGCTGTACGTTTGATCAAACTTTTATCCAAGTATTTTACTGATTCACGGCAACAAATCATATCGAATAAAGTACGTAGTAAATTTCTTTAAAAACTAAACTCATCGCATAATCAACTGAGCAGTTATGTCTATTGGTTATTCTTTCATAAAAAAAGGTCACATTTTTTTCTTTATCGTTAGGGAATCATTATCGTCACGACTAGCTATACAAATAACAACAGATCAGTTTATTATTTTTCTCGATTATGAAGTTATTAGTGAAACATCATCAATTGATGAAGCTTTATGTATTGTTATTTCATTATATGTTATATTTGAATTACAATTTGGTATACACAAGCGAATTATTCAATTGTTGTATGGTATTCTATTAAAACAATCTGGAGCATTAACAAAACCACTACGCATTTTACTGACTTAATGGAGTTTTATTACTGATAAAAAAGAAGATCAAGAAGGTGGTGATATGATAACAACGAAATCAACAAATTCAAAAACTCTTACAGCTACAGTCGAAAGTTTGACACAAGTCGAAGATAGTCAAACTGATGATTTATCAGTTGTTATTCAAGCTCAATTAAATTTTTCATTTATATTTAGGTTGATCCAGGAAATAATTTTATGTGTAAGTAACTATTTTAATATAAATTATGTATCATCTTCTGCATTTAGGTTTACTCAAACAATGATTTTATATGTAAGTGATAATTTAAACATAAATTCAATTGTTTTTTATGTTTAGGATGACCCAAGGAATAGAGTTAAAGGTAATTATTTATTTCAAGTTCAACTAATCTATTCTTTTACATTTAGGTTAATCCAAAGAATAATTCTATTTGTAAGTAACTATTTTAATTTAAATTATATATCATCTTCTACATTCAAGCTAGCTCAAACAATAATTTTCTACGTGAGTGAATATCTAAATATAAACTGAATTTCTTTTTATATTTAGGATGAACCAAAAAAAAGAGCTAAAAGTAATTATTTATTTCAAATTCAATTCATTTTTACTTTTATATTTAGGTTGATCCGAAGAATAATTTTACGGATAAGTTGATATTTTGAATAATTTTATTGTTTTTCTATATTTAGAACGGTCGAAAGAATAATTTTATTGATCAATTATTATGTTAATATAAATTAACTCTTTTCTTTTACATTTCGATTGATCTGAAGCATGGATTTATGAATACTGAATGGCTTTAATATGAACTAATTCTACTTATGCAAAATGATACAAAGAATAATTTAGTTGGTAAGCAAAATACTTCTGTAAAACTAATTCTATTTTCTTTCATTTAGGTGATCACAATCTCAACTTCACCACTGGAAATAATTCAAATGATCTTCTTACATACAGAGAAAAGCTAGGAAGGCGTGTACCTTTTACTGTTGCACGGCAGAATCATATGAGTAAGTTAATAAATGCTATTGCTTAGTAAGCAATGCTTACTTAAAATAACGGAAAAGAATATCTTATACTGAGTTCACAAGAAGATGTCTTAAATCTTCAGAAGCAAACAGTAGTTTTGGTATCAGAACTGCTTCAGAATAGAAAAGAGTCTTGCATAGTACATTTTGCGAAACTAGAGACTGAATTGCAATAGGTTTTGATTACGAAACCTTTTTATTCACTCTTGAAAAATAGGTTTGTACGAAACCTTGACCACGAAACCATTTTTCATGTAGGTTTGACCATAGTATGGTACGGAATCTCGATCATACGAAACCAAAAAAAGGTTTCGAATTCGTTACAAACATCGAAACCTTTTTTTAGTTTCGTATAAACCCTTTTTTGTTTTCAGTGTATGGTTAGGCCATAGAGTGGCTTCAATCTCCGAATTTATCTTTTTTTTCTCTACCTACATTTTAGCGTCCAAGATGATACACTGGGACGCTAAACGAAGATTAAGTTGTCGCTTCTAGTCTAATTGGCTTAGGACATCTGCTCGGATAGCAGACGGTATGTGGTTCAAGTCCCATGAAGGGCATTTTTTTCTTGCGTTCTGTCACATAAGATATCTCATTATCGTTCCTCTCTCTTTTGTGTTCGAGAGATCTCTAGGTGTTCATACTATCTTTTTTCACAATATATCATCTCTCTTTTCTTGTGGTATATATAGTTTCGTTTGTTACTGTTTCATTATCAGTTTGTCTACTTTCACGTTTCATTCATACGGAGACAATTGAGTACTGTTGAGCAAGAGGAACGAAGATGTTTCAACATCATTAATGGTGAGAGATGTAAACGGACGAGCCGAAATGTCACTGGCGAATGGTATCGAGCTTGTTCGGACATAAAAGCCGCCGCTAACAAAAAAGCCAATGCGGTAAGTTTTAGATTTTTGTTTCTGGCTTCTTATAAAATTATCTTCTTATGTGTATTTTTAGGAAGCAGGGGAAAAGTATAGCGCACTTAACTGTCCAAACGCCCGAGAGGGCTATACAAACAGTTTAAAAAACAAGGGTGCACATGTACGCAAAACCTGCAGGAAATGCCGCAGTGCACGAGAGAGCGATGAAACCAAGGCCAAAGCGAAGGCATCCAGAGCTGCACATTATGAAGAGGTCGTCAAGCCGAAAAGACAAAAGGAATAGGAAGAGCATCTTGAAGCCTTTCCTTTTCTCAAGAAAGCCCAATCCAAGTTCGTCGGTAAAGTTATCGGAGAGGTATTGAACTCTCTTGCTATCTACAACATCAAATACAAGGCAGAATTCAACTACCTCATACATGGCTTGTATGAAAAGACATCCAGTCGTGAAACGGGCCTACGAGCAGATCTCTTCGTAGAGGTTGAACGGCAAGACAACCAAAAACCACTGATAATGGTAGTCGAAGCTCAAGGTTAGTATAACTTCCTATTTAACAATGATAATTTCTAACGTTTATATGTTTCTTCTGTTCACAGGTGTTCAACATCGTCCTCTCCTGAAGGAACATCTCAAGCGTATTCGGGAATATTGCAACACGAAATACCATGATGTGGAAGGTCTCAACCAGTCTCTACTCATCAAAGTCATGAAAAAGACCAACATGACACAGATTCAACATGATCAGGCGAAGCTGTTGATGAGTCTTAGACAAGGGTTTCTCCACATCATTGTTTATGATGCGAAGTCGGTGAAGGATACCATTGTCCCAGCGATAAAGGTATTGATCATGAAGCTGTCACCCAGCAATTCATTGATCAACTCTTTCTTCGTGAAGGATATTGGCGCAAGCCTAGTAATCCGTGTACTCTGTTTGAGTACCTCGATGCTCGCTCTAAACTCGGCATTGGCAGTACGGTGAAGAAGAACAATAAAGATCCTAACGACGAAGAAGATGGCAACGCCAGTGATAATAGTAAGTTATACATTTAACGTTTGGGTTATAACGCCGTTTGTTTTACTTTTAGAATCCCCCATTGACAGAGAAAAGGATAAACATAGTGTATGCTAGTGGCTAAAGATCGATTTGAGTTTTTCCAAGTCTAATACAGTTGGAAATCTGAAGATCAATTTTGACGGCCTGATCCCTGCAAAACAAGCAGCAATTACCTCTATCTTTGCTCCATCAAATCAAGAGCGTGTGGACGAAGAGGTAAGCATTTCAACTTCATTAACCTCAAAGTGTATGTGACTTTTTGTATTTATAGGCGCCTGTCGAGTAACGTGATCTCTCTCCATCACCATCGGATGATCAGCCTTCAATGGTGACAAAAAGAAGATAACTGACGTAGTATAGTTTTTTAATGTTTAATAATATTATTCTTTTCTGTTTCTGTTTTTAATAAACTTATTGTTTTTAATTCAATTTTTGATAATTATATTTATACTAAGTATTAGAGGATAGTGCATATCATCCTCTCTCCACATATGTTTTCTGTTACTCTCTTGTTTCTTTTTAAATGTATTCAATTAGTAATTTTTTAGTCTTCACACTTCCAACGCAAACAAATATGATAAATTGACAACAATATCACAATACATGACGTATTCTATCTCTGTGCATCAGCGACAATTACAAGCAAATCGAATTATTGTGAAAATATGTGAACACAATATTCTGTTAAGTATTTATTCATCAAATATTATTTATAATTTCATTTTTTACTATTTCAATATACTCTTCTACATCTTTAATATGAGGATGAGTTGGAGGTAGTAGACATTGTCTGATGTCCAGGGCACGGTCTAAATATGATAATGCTTTCGAATAGTCTTTCATATTGTAATACACCTTAGCGATATTGTTGTACGAAGTAGCCAAATCAGGATGGTTTGAAGGAAGAGTTTTCTGTCGAATTTCATCTGCTTTTTCGTGAGATGAAAGTGCTTTCGAATACTCTCCCATATGATTATACACCAAACCGATGTTGCTATATGAAGTAACCAAATCAGGATGAGTTGAAGGAAGAGTTTTTTGTTGGATTTCAAGTGCTTTTTCGTGAGATGAAAGTGCTTTCGAGTACTCTCCCATGTCTTTATACACCAAGCCGATGTTGTTATATGAAGTAGCCAACGAAGGGTGATTTGCTCGGAGTGTTTCTTGGCAGATTTCAAGCGCTTTATCGAAAAATGATAGTGCTTCCGAGTACTCCCGCATGTCTTTATACACCAAACCAATGTTGTTGTATGAAGTAGCCAATGAAGGATGGTTTGAAGGAAGAGTTTTTTGACAGATTTCAAGATCTTTTTTGAAAAATGAAAGTGCTTCCGTGTACTCTCCCATGTCTTTATACACCAAACCGATGTTGTTATATGAGGTAGCTAATAAAGGATGAGTTGAAGGAAGAGTTTCCCGACAGATTTCAAGTGCTTTTTCATGATATGAAAGTGCTTTTGAATACTCTCCCGTATTGTCATACAAATTACCAATATTATTGTATGAACTGGCTAGTGAAGGATGATTTGCCGGAAGAGATTTTTGCCGGATTTCTAGCGCTTTCTCGTAAGATGAAAGTGCTTTCGAATACTCTCCCATATCTTTATATACACCGCCGATGTTATTGTATGAGATAGCCAATGAAGGGTGATTTGAAGGAAGTGCTTTTTGCCGAATTTCAAGTGCTTTTTCGTAAAATGAAAATGCCTTCGAATACTCTCCCATGTTATGATAGACGAAACCGATGTGGTTGTATGTGGTAGCCAATGAAGGAAGATCTTCTTGACAGATTTCAAGTGCTTTTTCGTAAAACGAAAGTGCTGTCGTGTGATCTCCCATATTGTTATGCACACTACCAATGTTATTGTATGAAGTAGCCATTAAAAGATGATTCGAAGGAATAGATATCTGTCGGATTTCAAGTGCTTTTTCGTAAGATGAAAGTGCTTTCGAATACTCTCCCATGATATCATACACATTACCAACGTTGCTGTATGAACTAGCCAACGAAGGATGATCTGAAGGAAGAGATTCGTGTCGAATTTCTAGCGCTTTCTCGTAAGATGAAAGTGCTTTCGAATATTCTCTCATGTCTTTATAGACACCACCAATGTTGTTGTATAAAGTAGCCAATAAAGGGTGATATGAAGAAAGAGTTTCTTGACAGATTTCAAGTTCTTTTTCATAGAATGTAAGTGCTTTCGAGTAGTCTCCCATATTGTTATACACACCACTGATGTTATTGTATGAAATAGCCAATGAAGGATGATTTGAAGGAAGCGATTTTTGCTTAATTTCAAGTGCTTTTTCATAAAATGAAAGTGCTGTCGCATAGTCTCCCTTATTATTATGCACACTACCGATGTTATTATATGATGTAGCTAATAAGAGATGATCTGAAGGGAGAAGTTTTTGTTTAATGTCAAGTCCTTGTTCGTAATACCAAATAGCCTTTTCATAATCACCCTGTTCATGTTTGACATGTCCCAGGCAACCATAATAAAGCGATTTTTCATCCTCGTCAGATGTCTGTTTGAGTAATACGTTATAGACTTCTTCAGCTTTATCAAATTCATCAATTGTAAGCAATAGTTTACCTAGTCTTCTCCAACCTGTAGTACTACCAACTTCTTCTTGTATTCGATCGGTAAGTGTTCGAAGTTGGTGATCATCGTCCGACGTCAATTGTAATTCAACTTGATAAACTTGATTGTTACTGTCCATTTGTATAATTGCACCCACTTGAAAGACGGTGTGCATTGAGAAGAGGATTTCATTTTCTTCCTTAAAATAACTTTCCTCTTTAATGGAAGCAAATGGTGTTGATTGCAAACAAGGATCAATGGACATTATAAACAGAATGCCAACCATATCTGGTTTTGTTGAAGCATTTCGAGCAAAACTGAGGGAGACTTTTTCATTTTTACTGGTGGACAAAAAATTGTTAAATGATATAAGTCCACCTTTTGCTTTTTGAAGTTTTTCAAAGTCTGATTTCATAAACCCTTGCCCTCGATAAACTACAAAAGGTTTTCTTTCATAACTACTGACCTGTTGTTTGTACAGGTGTTCAATATGTTGATGTATATGGCGTATAAAGAAGCCCATGTTAATGATCATATCGGCATCCAACATTCGTAGTGCTTGATTGAGCATTTTGTAGGTAAAACACTCACGTGTATACCACCATATTGCCTTTTTTGGACGATACTCGCGTTCAAATTCATTAATAATCTGCAATTCAATTGAATTGTCAGTAAAAATGTTGCGACAATAAGTTGTCAAGTTTTGGATTGCATCGCGACTATATTCGACATCAAGGAGAATTTCCTTTAATATATGGGTATACATAAATGTTAGCTCCAACTGATTTAAATTCTCAGTTGAAGCCATTTCATCTGCTGTAAGAAAACTTACGGCAATTGTGTCCTGGTCGGATTGTTTAACAACCAATTGCAATGCTTGATAGATTTCTTTGATAGTTGTATGGACACCTTTAATTTTTGTCCAGTTTTGTGTCCATCCTTGATGTCTGGATTCATCACCACAGAAGATGTAAATGGCATCCAAATGTGGCATGTCATGGATTCGTGGAACCAAATGTTGACCTAATGAGCCTGATATTATGACGAATGCTCTTTCATTATCCGCCTGATTGAGCAACTGGATGCACTGATCCGTTTGAGTGCATAGGTTGATATCATTGATCACATTTTTCAGTTGAACCAGTATGTTTTGGTAGTCTTTGTTTTCTTCGTCGATGCTAACATCTACCCAGACGAGACGGTGATTTTGATCTATGCAACGTCGTGGTTGACGAACCTTGGATACTGTTGCTGCTGCTGTTAGAGAAGATTGAGCTTCGTTTGACAAATTGTTTTCTTCCATAAGGTCTGTAGTTTGATAATTTGACGACAAATGAATATAGTTAATGAAGTGAAGAATTAATGTTTAAAAAAGCAAACGAATATTGTTATTTATATGAAAATAGATACCTTTATCTCAATATGTTGATGACGTCATTGAATACCTTCTTATATTTATTTTGATGAAGCATAATAGAACTTTTTTCTTTCTATTATTTCATGTACGTTATAGAGCCAGGTGAGTAAAAAGAACAAATAAGAAGGATTCATTTTTCTCATTCTTCTTCGAAGATAACAGAGATAACATCGTCCCTGACAAAACAAAAAATACACGTTTGCTTTGTAAATAATGGACGACAAAAATCTCGCATTATTTTCTTTTGTGTTTGAATCGTATATTGAAATTACACAAAAATACAAATTTAATGATAGCTTTTTCTTGTAAAGGATCGATAATATTTGCACAAACTTCTATACATATTATAGGTAGAAAGTGTAAATGCTAATCAATATCAAACTCGTTGTTTAGTAAATTAATAATTTATTCAATAATCAAATTATAACATTCATTAGCAGATGTCGCCATCATTACCGGAAAAGTTGAGGATATGAATACGAATGAGATATAGTAATGACACTGACATCCATTCATCTATCGGCATCCCCAACGCTCACATTCTCAACATCTCTGATCAAAAATGAAAATTTACAACTTGAGGTTGAGAATTAGAAGCCGATGAGTGTAACTTCTCAAAAACGTAGAAAAAAGATTAAATGGTTGACCTCTAATTAGTTCAATATTGATCTTATTCAGTACCTGCAAGGATATGCTGTGAATGCATAATTCCAAATACAACGAATCAAAAAAACAATTGTGCAACTAGTCAACTATAATATTTATGATTTCTAATATTCTGAAGTGACATAGCAGCCGTTTAAATTGTAGTGAAAACGCGCCAAAACATTATAATAAAACGATTTTTATCAATTGTTCATATTAAATAATATTTTTTAAATATCCATATACTCATAGAAACAAATCATTAATATGATTTTTGTCGCGATATTCACCAATAAATGTTCATGATTGTTATTGAACTATACGCGTATCCAAAAAAAATTAAGTATCAATTCCACTAGTTTTTTTGAAAACTGTTAACGTATCTGTATTTGGTATACTATTCGTCGAGGTATTGCAGTCGGATGGTTTGACAAAGAGAAAAGAGCTTTTTTTATCAAAGATTGATGTTTTTTTTAATTATGCAGGAAGTTCTACATGAACATAAGTATTAGTTTCTTAGGATATTTATCGTAATCCATATAGCTTTTCTTGCTTTCGAGGTTTTGTTTATTGTAGTTTCTATATATACGTAACATTTCGATAGATTTATTTATTAGTCAATGACAAAATGTACCTGTTTGTTCATTTTCTCTTTCCATATATCGCATCTATCTTGAAAATCAATAAATAGAACTTTAATTTAAATTCAATTAATAAATCAAGCAAGAAAAAACTTTGATTATGTATGCAAAGAAGCCATAAATGATCCATAATATTTTTTCTTGGCTTCTTTAAAGATAAAACCTATATATTCATAAAACAAAATATATATACATATTGCTTTCGACTCTAGATGGCGTTAGTTTTTTAGTATAAATATATTTTTATTTTAAATTTTATTTTATTTCCTTAATTGATGAAATTATATTTAAAATACAAAAGAAAAAAACATTTTTCATAAATATAATTTTCAATGATGTAATTCTTATATTGCCTAGCTACGATTGTTCAGTTTAGAATATTCATGGTAGTAAACCTCTTGAATTACTAAACTAATTTACAAGAAAGTCAAAAACGATATATGTATATATTCGTTCCGTTTTATTATTAATTACGTTTAATCAATTTTTTTAATTTCTTCCATTTTAAATGAGTTAATAGATAATCTTATTTATTATCATCTACTTAATAAATAAATCTTTTAAATAATGACAAAATGTCTTCTCAAGGCTCTCAAAGCTGTTGATCTGGAAAATCATGTTGAATTATTTCGTTCACTTGGCTATGATTCAGCTGGTGCATTAGCACATTTTCATAAAGAACATTTTAAACGATTAATTTTAACTCAACAAGAATTACTTCGTTTTCATGCATTACTTGATGTTCTTAAAGAAGCAACACGTGAAGGTAAAATATGTCCACATTATTCAAAAGCAAATAAACCAATCATTTCAAAAAGTGCTTCAATTCATGGAGGAAGTAGTGAATCAATTCAATATCGAAATTCTCAATTAACTAAAACAAATGTTCCACAATATAGACATCAATCAAATGAAAATTTACAATCAAAAAGAATATCGAGTTCACTTGGAATTACAGGACGTTTATCATCAGCATCTGTAGCAAATAAAAGTCATGCAAATGGTTTTATTTTGCAAAGACCAACATCAGCTCTTAATCAACAACCAAAAACAAATAATCAACAATTTTTTGGACCAAAATCAATTGTAAATCGACCAGCTGTACAACACGTTAAAGTAAAATTTTGTGCTTTGTCCTTGACTTATTTTCTATAATTAAGGATAATCTGCATACTAAAGCTAATTAAATAGAATTAATGCTGAAAGAGAAAAGAAATCTATTGAACGGAATGGTAGCACATATATGTTTGATTGATAGACAAAAGAGGAATGATACATTTTGAACAAAGTTAAGATAAAATTTAGTTAACAGTTCCTACAACAATTAAAACTTATTGTAGTTTTTCTTATTCCATGAAAGTTTTGATTCTTTATATGTATATATAAATAGGTAAAATCATATAATTATGGTGTACCAACAAACAAACGTCAACGAAATGTTTCTCATCGTAATCATTATCAGCATGAAGCAGTACAAAATCATTCTTCCATATTTGTTCCATCACATACTAGTACAAATGATATAATTTCCTATGCAAAACCAGCTGAAATCTATGTTTATGCTCGTAAACGACCATTACTCTTAAGTGAAATTGATTTTTATGATACAATATCAGTACTTGATAATAAACATCTAATTATAGCAGAAAATAAAGCTAATGTTGATTGTACATCATCACTTAAAAAGGTATTTTCTTATAACAATAAAAAGACTAGTACTCATATTATATTATTCTTAGACTGAATTTCAATTTGATCAAGTTTTTGGTTCTGATGCATCAAATAAACAAGTATTTGAAAGTACAGTTTTACCATTTATAGTATCAAATCATCGTCATAATCTAACATACATTTGTTTTGGTCAAACAGGATCTGGTTTGTTTATTTGTTGATCTATTTTTTTGTAATAAAAAATAATTATTATTTTACAGGTAAAAGTCATACAATATTTGGTAGTAGAAGTACGGATGGTTTACTTATTCATTGTACACAATTACTTTTAAAAGAAATTAATTTACAAAATAAACTTATTTGTTCATTTTATGAAATTTATAATAATCAAGTTTATGATCTTAGTAATACTGGAAAAAGGTTTGAATAAAAATAATTCTTTTTCACAAAAAAATAGAAAAAAAACTCTATGATCTATTGTTTAGATTATATGTACGTGAAGATGGTGAACATCGTGTTAATATTGTTGGTATAACGGAAATAGTATTAAGAAATTTAGATACATTAAGATCTGTAATAAGTGATGGACTTTCGAGAAGACATCATGGAAAAAGTGCATTCAATTCTAATTCATCTCGATCACATGCAATTTTTCAAATAATATTAAAAAATACGTCTAATCAAGCAGATAATTTTCGACTTATATTTATTGATTTAGCTGGAAGTGAACGTGCAACAGATGCTCAAAATAATCAACGAGAAACACGCCGTGAAGGTGCACAAATAAATTCTTCATTATTAGCTTTAAAAGAATGTATTCGTTCAATGGATATGACACAATCTCATGCACCATTTCGACAAAGTAAACTAACACATATATTACGTGATTCACTTGTTGGATCAAAAACTCGAACATGTTTAATGGCGAATGTTTCACCACCTGATGATTGCTGTCAATGTTCATTAAATACACTTCAATATGCATCACGAATTCGTGATATTAGTATTAGACATCGACATCGATCAATGTCACTAACTAATATACAAAGAAATCATTTTGAAGATGAACAACAACAGCATGTAGTAACATCAACAGTTCGAGAAAGACCACAAAAAACATTTAAACCAGCAACAGCTTCAACACCAGTTCATCGATTAGTTTCTTCAGTTGACCATCGAACTTACATGTCAACAAATCAATCAGGTTTGAATTTATTCTGAAATTACTTTGAGTCTGAAAAACATTTAGCTTCTATCTACACATAAATAGTTCATTATCTAGTTTGATATACACAACAATTTTTTAGATTTACAAATAATGAATTTCCTTGTATCATCGGATCTTTATTATGAGAGTTCTATAAAATTTCTATTGATCTTTTTCATAGGTATCAATAATTATAAAAGAACAACAACAAAATCAGATGATATTAATTGGCAAATACCAGATAATGATATTCCTATAAGTGGTAGTGGTGATAATCCACGTTTAAAATCTACTCTTTCTTCAACACGTGAATTTCTGTCAAATATGAATACTAATAATCAAAATCAAAGTAGTAGTTTTTATTTAACTCGTTATGAACAATCAAGAAAAAAAACAATTGATCGAGATGGAAGTCCATCAAGTTATTTTCCATTACCACAATCTGATATTAAAAAATCATCAATAATTCAGACGAATGATATTAAAAAATCTTCATTAATTCAAACAAATGAAATTAAAAAACCAGAACAATGGAAAACAGTTCCAGCTCCTCCTGTTCTATCAGCACGACGTTATTCTGATTCATCAACTGAACCACAAAGTACAACACGAATTATTCCAATAGCACCTATTCCACTGTCAGATGATAATCAATATAGTAGTGCAACAGGTACTGAAAGTCTTGGAACAAAAATAACAAAATTAGCAACGGGTATTCGTCCTCATAAAAGATCTCATAAACGAAATGCTTTTATTGAAAAATTAAATTTACATAAACAATATGATACAGGAGGTACAACAACATTAACAGCCGATACTGATCAAGGAATTTATTCTGATCGACAAGCAACACATAGAGATCAAACTGGATTTTTTAGTAATCGTGATGATGAACCAATATATGAAAGTAAATATTAATCAAAATCATTTCCTATATATATATATTTCTTTTTTAAATAGATAATCTTAAATCAAGTCATTTAACGACAATAGCTCAGGTAGCATCACCAACAGCAACTCCAAAGAATACATCTTACCATCATCAACATCATAAATCTGATGTTATATCATCATCATCGAAAAAATCATTTTCATCACCAAATAAAGCGCATCATCGTCATCAACCTATAGAATCTTCATCATCATCAACTAGTTTAACTAGTATGGATTCAAAAAAACATCATTATTCATCACCAAAACGTCGTCATCGAATAGTTCCATATCATAATAATCAAAACTATTCGGATTCAGAAGATTATAATCAACAACGAAAAACATATTCAACACGTAATGAATCATGTCAAACAAGGAATAATATTCATAAAATGAAAAATGAACAAGAACAAACAGAAGATCAATTTTTACTTGAACAATTTTCTGATCCATCATCAAATAATTTTATGCAAGCACCACTTGATCAAGTTAAACGACATTATACTCAAACATTATCAACATCAACACCATTAAGTAAGCCATTATCATCATCATCACCTATGACAATTCTCTTCGATAAATATCCAAATAGAAATGGAATTATTCCATTAAATAATCATTCAATAGATTTTCGACGTAGACGAACTGATTTAATACCTGTTATGAAAAAACATCCACAACCATTCGATGATAATATTTATCGTCTTTTTTAAGCTAATTTTTCTTTTCTTTTTTTTTTATTTAATTTTAATTTCTTTTGCATTTTATTTATTCTTATTTTTCTTTTCTATAGTTTCACCATTAAAAGAATATGGTGTACATGTATCGGATCAATTAAATACTTTACGTACATTACTTGAAACAAGACTTAAAGAACAAGATGATGTACATCATTATACAAAAGATTCATCAATATTACAAACATCACCAGGAACATTTACGAAAGAATTTCTTCAATCATATCAACAAACAAAATATAAAGATAATCCAACTGAACTTATTAGTGATCTTGATGATGATGATGATATTAAAAATAGACAACAAATAAAAGACAAATATAGTTATTATGATACAAATCGAGATAAATATCAAAGTGATATTTTATCAACATCAACAGTATCTTCAAATCAACATGAATCATCTCTTATAGATGAAGTTAATCAAGCAAAAATTCGTCCAAGTGCAACAACTTCAACAATAACAACAGTTACACCAAATTATGCAGATAAAATTCATTCATGTAAGTAGAACTAGACAATCATATAATATCATTTCATGCTACATAATAAATGCGAGTATAGCAAAGTAATAAGAATGACAAGATAATTAAATCTTTGTCTAAGCAAATCATGAACTTGAAATCGCCAGATTATCACTTAGCATATATCCAATTTTCATATACATCAGAAGTCTTACTATGTATAACTAAGAAAGTCCGATCTTTTCCGATTCTCTTGATGTCAGTTAAACGTATTGATAGTCTGAAATTACTTTTTAAAATTCTTTTAGATGAATCACGTGTGTTATCCAATTCTGCTAATGGTCTTTATTCTCATCAATCAATTAATAAAACTCATCAAGCATCTATTAGTAATAGTGATGTTATAGGAAATACAAGTAATCCAACAAGTGACAGTGAACATATATCAGAAGTTATATCAAGATCACAAAATCCATATACTCGTACTTTATCAGGAGGTTCACTAACGCCTTACTCTCCAACACGTTCACCACTTTCAATGTCATTATTAAAAACATTCGATAAAACAAATGGTACTCATAATGATTATAATCATTCACCGGACATTGGTAAAAGTAGTTCTCTTCTTACAGGTACATCATTTGATGTATTAATGAGTAATCTTAAAAGTATGCGTGAAAAAGATCTGGATTTGATTATTCATAATAATGATGATAATCTCATTCGTCTTGACGATTAATTTATCTGTATTTATATTTTAAAACAGTGCTTCTTTTTGTTTTGCTTTTAAAAAAATAATTTGGTAGAAATATAGACATTTTTTCTTCTGTTTTATTGAGCTTATTTAATATATTTAGTTTTCTGGAACAATTTTATTTATTCGAATAACTTTGTATAAATTTTATTTCTTCTTTTGTCTTGCTGTGTTGTGCGTAGTTTACAAAACAAATAAATTTTTCAAACAAATATCTCTTTCTTTGTTATTTTAATATAAATTATTATATTTAGAAATAGTGAATGATAACAATGAATCACGATAAAGATTTCGTGATGAAAAAGTTGGTACTTTGCATAATTCGCTTTGCTTTTCTCAAACTTTAATATCTATATACTTTCTTAAAAATCAAAATTTCATGATCTTAAAAACTATTGAAGGTCAATGATAGAAAGTTTGCTATTTTCTTTTGAACAATTATTCTTTATTAAAAAGCACAAGAATTTTATTACATTCTATTATAATTTTTAGATTATTTATAGTTAATTATGTCTGATGATGATGGTAATATAAAACTTCTTGAAATTAAAGAAATGAAATTCATATTTTGATTAGATATTCCACCATTGGAAGATATTCCAATAAATACAGTACCGACAAAACCATCAGCAACACCAGTTGTAAAATATGTTGAAGCACCATCGAACGGTATTGTATATAATGATAATAGTTTGATAATAGGCAAAAAATGTACTTTCTTTTTTTATAGAAAAACCAGCAATAGACAAGAGTTATGCTGGTATGAAAAAAGGATTTTTAAATAGTAGTTCAACATCAAAATCGAAATCAAACGAATTAATTGAAGTAATACGTAGAAAACCTGAACAAACGAAAGATTTTCGAGTATTAGATGAGGTTCAACAAGTTATTAAAGAAGAACAACAATCAAAAAGTTCGATATTATTTTTTTATTAAATTTTATTTTAAATAAAAACAATTAATTCTAGATAGTTGGTTAACAAATGATCTATTAAAACAAATTGAAGGTGATGAATCTTTAGCAAAAAACTTTTCAAATCCATATTTTATGGAAGCTATTAATTTATTTCAACAAAAACCTGAAGAAGCACTTAAGAAATATGGACATAATGCTGAAGTAATGACGTTCTTTGATAAAATGGCAAAAATACTTGGTAGAAAAATATTTCCATTAATTTTAAAACAATAAAATCCTTTCTATTTAGGTACTCATTTTACTTCCATAGCAGATAAAGAAGATAAACAAAAAAAGACAAATGTCGATCCTGAAGTAAATAAACTTTTACAAGATGAACAAGTTCGTCAATTATTACTTGATCCAGATGTTGTTAAATTTATGAAATTCTTACGTGAAGAACCTGATAAAGCACAATGGTAATGAGAAAAAAAATATATTTACATTAAAATTATATTTATTTATATAGGGTAATGCGTACGGCTGATGCAACTATGCGTGGTAAAATTCAACGACTCGTTGAATTAGGTTTACTTAGTGTGGCTTAGAAAAACCTAATGAATATGTTATTTGTTTTTTGATTGTATTCTAATAAATAAAATTCAATAAAAATTGATACATTTATTTGAAATCTCAAGAATTACTATGTCTACACGTACATGTATGAGGTTTATTTATCAATAGATTCGATTCTTTATTTAGAATAAATCTAAATCTTGTGATTGCATGCTATCTATTTTTAGTTTTATTTACCTTTTCCTTCACGTGTTTTTATGACCCTTGATTATGTAAACACAGAAGACAAACAATAGAAAACCTTGACTTTAAATTCATGCAAGCAGAAAAAAAACAAAAATATTCAAAACAGATATCTCATTTAACATATATTAAATCAATGCAAACTATTCTTCAAGCATATCATTTTAGATAAGAAAAGGTAGGAATAACATTTTCCTGTTAATCAACTCATTTTATTGACATGTCAATTTTAACATCTACAGATTATGAATCATTTATATTGCTTGTTATATAGTTTTCAATATATGACGTATATTCTTCTCTATAGATATTTATCCTGAAACAATGCCTTGACTACCATTAATTTATATGATTGTATATGGCAACATAAGTTTATTCAATATGTAATACAATTATCATATCTTTTCTATCGCTAATATTTGTCAATTATTTATAATGAGATGTTATATAATATCAGAAGTCTGTAGAAATATATTTATTTAAAATAAAATTTTTTTTGTGAAATAAAATATAAAAGTTTTGAGTTCTGTTAAGTATATACTTCTCTTGTCCTCTTTTTCTCATTAATAGACGTAATAAAAGAAGAAAAAAAATGTAAATATTAACAATATGAAAAATTTCTTATTATGATAAATGAGTAAGGATTTGATTAATTTATTATCTTGTCAATAGAATTATCTATTTTAATCAAAAGGATTTTCATGAGAAAATATTACCTTTAGTATTCTTTGTTTTTTTGTTCTCTTTTAAATACATTTGCTCCTCAACATACATTATACGTGTATATGAAAATATATACATCGAGCTTTTTTTCTCTTCTATACAGAAGCGGGCGTACACGTTGTTGTTGTTGTTGATCATTCTTTTTTTTTTCTTTTACCCTAAGCATTAAAAAAATTGTCCTTTCATCGTGCCTCTCGACACTTTAAAATATTTTCAAGTAGCTGTAGTGACGTAAATATATATTTATTTAAAATAGGAAGGTGTAGGCAGCATTTCATTCGAAAGATACTGATACATATACAAAAGCAAATTATTCAAAGTCTTATTACGTACGAATAGAAATGGGTAATAAAAATGGTACATACGATTCATTAATGGATGAAACAAAAGATTTACTCATGAAAAGAACTGGTAAGAAAATATGTTTAAATAATAGTTAATTTTCAACAAAAAAATATTATAAATACAATTTAATTCGATTTGGAATATAAACTTAGTAAATGGAAAAAAATTGCAGAGATAGTTCTTTCTCTATACTCAGGACACTTTATTTACTATATATTTCTCAAATTTCATAAACGTGATTAAATAGAAGGTCAATATTAAATGAATTTATACAGATATGATGATTAAGAATAGTATTTCTATTTACATATATCTAACTATTACTATAATAAAAGATTTTTCTAATCCTCTTATTATTTCTTCTTAAGGTATGTCACAACATGATTTAGAAGTATGGTACAAAGCAATATTAGTATGATGATAGAAGAAATATGTCCTTTCGAACTTGTTCTATTTGATTTTTGTATTTATAGGATCGATCGAAAAAAGGAAAATTATCTAAAGATCAAATGGTTGCAATTTATAAAGAATTGAGTGATGTTGATTCAACCCGTATTAGTGATGTAGTTGATGCTATAGCAAAAGTTTTTGATGAAGATCGTAGTGGTAGTGTTGGTAAATAAGATTTTGTATTTAATATTAAAAAAAAACAAATCTTCTGATAAAAAATTTAGATATAAATGAATTTGTACGAGGTTTTATTTTAACAACAAAAGGTGATTTACAATCAAAAATTGAATATACATTTCGAATTTATGATGAAAATGGTGATAATGAAATATCTGGTGAAGAAATTAAAAAAATGGCAAATGTATTATAGAAAAAAATAAGATTATTAAAATGAAAAAATATTTGATTTTGATTTTTTTTAGGCTATTTTACGTATGTTAGGTGCTGATGAAACGCAAGATGATCCAGCATCACAAGCTATTGTTCAACAATTTCTCGGACAATTTACAGGTGGTGAACATGGAGTTATTCGTAAAAATGATTTTATTAACGCAGTCTTGGAAAATCGAGAACTTTTGGCAATAATTTCACCATTTTATGGTATAGATCAGCAATAACAAAAATGTTTTGATTGTGTGTCTGTGCGCGCGCATAGTTGTTTTTGCTTTTGCTTACTTCACTACATGAAATAAATCGAGTGCATATTCATGATTGTTTGTGTTGTTCGTGATGATTACATTCTTTTCTTTTCTTTCTATATAAAAAATATATTTGATTACTATTTTAGCTTTGTCAAATTCACATGAAGATCAATACTGATGAAATATCAACGGCAAATATACAAATAAGATCATTGTCGATTAAAGTCAGATAATCGAAAAAAAAAAGAATTCTATTAATAAAATTTATGACTTCAATGTTCTATTGTCGTTGTTTTATCCTCTCGGTTTTTTTTGTGCACCTATGATTAAATTATTTACTTTTCTCAATCTCACCTTTTGTTTTTGTGTATTTTGAGATCAATTAGATATTAATGATGAGTAAAATTTCATACAAAAGGCGTTCTATATATTCGATATCTGATCAAAAGAGAGCGCATATTCGCACGTATATGAACATATGTATATTTTTTCTCAATTAAACTAAGACGAGGTGTTAACGTTATTTGAAAGAATGAATTAATGCATATTACGATGAAGCTCGTGTCAAATCCGTATCCGTTCTAGACAAGAACAACTACTATGTTCAAACGGAAATCGATTGTATTGGAATTGAGAACAAGAACAGCATCACATCTATTAAAATAACAACATATATTATAGGTTCATTAGTTTGTGTAGGTAAAGAAAGAAATAGAAAAAAAAAATTGACGACGTCAACAAGCGGAAATCAAAGTGTATCCTGTCGGATATGCCTGATGATTATGAGTGATCAAATAAAATATTTAAAGAAGAACTTATTTCTTTTTTTTTAAGATGTAAAGTAAATTTTCCAGATGAATTAATTCAATACGCAATCTTTTTAAGTAACAGAAGAAGAAAGAAAAAAGAAGAAAAAGACTTTCTCGCTCTCTCTCTCTCTCTCTTTTTCTTTATCTTGGAGGTTAACAAAGATTAGAAATCTAGGCTTAGTTTTACCAGCAGGAATTTCAAATGAATGATGTATGTACATTAAAAAATACCGGAGATAAATCTGTAGGTGTTCTCTACTTCTTCTTTTTTTTTCTTCGAACTTATTTTAGAAAGTCATTAGAACAACACTATCATTCGTTCGTGATGCTTACATATATTCGATGACCGCTGTGAACGCCTTCACAAGAAATAGAAATAGAAGCTAACAAGACCGGATGCTCAGTGGCATGATTCAATTAAGCGTATGCACATAATATTACATCGTGGTGGACATAGTTAGTCAGTCACGGTCCCTAATGGATGTGTACGTAATCGTTCTTTTATATAAAGACAGTATTCTAAGTCGAAACAACATTAAGTTCTTTTAGTTTTAAAGAATTTTTTTTTGACATTTATATAAAAAAATTATATATATATGATAGTATATGCTTTTCCGGAAGAATGTGATCGTTCTTTTTACTTTTTTGCTCTTTTAAATGAAGGTCGATCATCAACATTTATGCTTGTCATAAGAAACTCTTGAGTGTCGACTTTGCGCGTTCGAGCATGAATTATATGATAGAATCGTTTAGAACATTTTCTTTCTCTCTCTCTCCCCCTGTCTATCTCCTCTCTCTCTCTCTTTGTAGCTCTTTCTCTCTCTTTCTTTCGTCGTATATGAAACAATAAACACAACGATGATTATGTTTGGAGCAGCAGCTTTCACCCGCCCGCCGGAACAAGAAGTTGTTCAGGTGCCCGAAGAAAAAGAAGTTAGTTACAAGAACATGAACAGTAATAATTGTTACGAGACTACTACCACCCGTGTAGTTGCGTCATTATTCCGAGAATCGTTCTCAGATGTGTGTATATATGATTGTTGTATATTTATGTATCACATTCTCTTTTCTTCTATATATGTGCATGTCAACAAGGCAAGTATCGTGACTAACTATTACTATTCATATCCGTTCACATATGTGTGTATGTGTATAAGTGTGCAGAGATTCCCTTAACCTTGACGAAAGGTGAGACGCGGACAATGATCATCATTCTCATCATCCTCATTTTTATTCTTTTATATG
>CAJNOI010000928.1:2443-22370 GCA_905250115.1 Adineta steineri | reverse complement strand
CGATCTATACAATAACAATCATATGACAGGTCCGTTTTTCTCTCAATGTATTTTATAATAATCAGATAAAAATAATACAATAGATAAATCATTTATTCTCATATTAAACAAATAACGATTTTTTTCAAGCGAAATTTCATTAGAATATAAAATACAAAAGAATAATATGAGTCATATCGTTAAACATTAGGTAGTGGCGATATCTGTTCTATTACCTCCTTTTCTTCTCATTGACTATACAATGATATCTATATACACGTGTGACGCTCACTCTCACAAGTAGAGGAGAAAAAGGAAATAAGAAATAAATACGTAGTTGGTCGACACTGACTAAACGTTAACTATATACGGCCTGTCCACGTAAAACGTCATTCCGTCACGCTTTATTTGTTTCATAACGCTTAAACGACTTAGTATCAAGAATTGTATACGTTTGCGATTTTTAGACGAAGAATTATGCTTTTTAAAATGGAGCACTCCAAAGTTGTCTACAACCTCTCATTCATTACAAACAACGGTGACGGAATCACCTACTTCCGTGGACAAACCGTATAACAACAATTTTAAAAGATATTGATTAGGAATTACAAGAAAATGTACGATCTGATAGATCATGATATTATTAACAAGGACACTTTTCATTGTTCAGAATGACACATCCTTCCGCTTATTATTATTATTTCAATAAATTCATTTATGTATAAATTATGTTCATTACTGATCAAGTGTACAACAAATATAATACTACCGAATGGATAACGGCATAATTTTTAATAAGGTTCGCAATAAATTTTATACCGAATAAAAGAATATCGAACATTATTTAATAGTAAAAGTTACCATAAATTTTTAGTATTAAATTAAAACGAGAATTTTTTTATTGAAATTATTTAAGATCCAAAAACTAAACATTAAAAAAGAACCGATATCTAATCCAGAAATATTAATAAAAATACTATCAGATACATGACGAACAAGCTTCGATGAATATAAAAGTAGATTCTATATTAGTAATGATTTTATCTTCGTATCATAAAGTGCATCAATAGTCATTATATTTTATTCTGAATCGAATCTAGCTTGACTTATTTCGTAAAAGAAAATATTCATCATTAAAAAATTTTATCATAATTATTATTTTTGATATAAAATTTCTAACTACAGTGTAATTATTAATCATAGAATTATAGAAATTATTTTATTTCGAAAATGAATAATAACTTTCATATTACTAATCAATCAATGAGTAAGAAATATGAAACACACGTTATGTTTATTTTAATTAACATATTAAATTTCGATCAGGAAAAACAAAAAATTGCTGTTTTAATAGAATGATTTTGTAAAAGAAAATAAATTAAAAACGTGATGAACATGTTTAGATAATCTATTCTCTTTCTCGTAAAGAAGAGGCTTACAAGAATTAATTGCTTGTGTGTCCGCACTTCACTAATTGATCCAAAAATTAGATAAAGATATAAAAGGAATTTTTTTTATAAGGGTTGACCGAAGAATTCAAATCTGACTTATGTTTTGTTCAATTATATATAAATCAGTAGCTTGGTAATTGTTTAGTAACGCGATTTCTACGAGAGCAAGTCTTTAGACGAGTGTTACTTGTACATAATTTAGAAAGCAAATACATTTAGTTCTAACAATTTGTCCTTGTCATTTCACGTATTGAGAAATGAATATGTTTTTTCTTCTTGTAAATTGATCTAATATGAAAATGGAATTTCTAAGTTGTTAAGAAAAAGAAGAAGATCTGTCATTTGTCTATCTATTCTTTATAAAAATGGATGTATTAAGAGAAAGAAATGTTTATCGAAAATATTTTGGTGTAGTATTATTATTATTAGAAATGAATTTTCTTGGTGGAACAATATTTGGTTTTCCATCAATGTTTAAAATTTTATCTAAAATGAATATTTATCAAAATTTATGTCAACCATCAAATACGACTCAATGTGCACAACAAACTAAACATTATCAAGTATGGATTTTTTTCAAAAATAATAAAAATAATAATAATGAAAATTTTATTTTTATTAAAGAATGCAATGACATTAGGAATTGCTTTTTTTGATTTACCTGCATTATTTATTGGAATACTTATTGATAAATTTGGTTGTCGTTTTGTTAAATTAATTTCAATGTAAATTTTATTTATATAAAAAAAATTAGTTATGTTTTTTTTTTTGTTTTCTATAAAGATTATTTCATATAGTTGGATGGTTATCATTAGCATTATTAAAACCAGGTAGAAAGTTTTTCGAAATAAAGTTCTTAATTCTATAAAAATTTTCAAGGTCGAGATTATTTAATATATATTCATTGTATATTTTCATCATTAAGTGGAATTGTTATTGTATTAACAAGTTATACATCATCAAATTATTTTTCAAAATCTCGCGCATTTGTATCATCATTATTAGCAGGAGCTGGAATTTCTGCAACAATGTGGTTCGCAATATTTCAAGTAAATTCATTTTTTTGTAATATTCTCTTTGTCATAGAGGAAAGTCCAATAAGAATAAATTATTTGCTTGCTTTTGAGCAAGGGCTTCCTGTGGTACTAAAAATAGGTGATGTCAATTAATTCGGGAAATAAAAATCTAGAAAAAAAATTAATTCGGAAAATTTTTACTCGAAGTCTATTAATAGTAGAAGACATAACAAGTAAAAGGTGTAGAAATATTAGAGACAATCTGATGAACTTATTTCTTTGAAACCACTAGAGGTGAGAAGTCTTCGAGAAGCTCGGTACGATTGATGCCGTTGTTGTAGTTGTGGGTGTTTAGAGTGTGGATGAGGGTGCGAGTTTGGATGTGGATGTGTGAGGGTGAATGTATTTGTGGATGTATAGGTCAGAGATGGAACCGGTCCGGTCGGTCCACCGGTAAGAAACCGGTAGAGCGGCAAAGACCGGTAGAGTTACCGGTCTAAAGTTCGGACCGGCACCGGTTCGATCTCTGGTATAGGTACGGACTACTCTTCTTTCACACCCACACCCTCTTTAATTGGCTGATTGCTTCAAATATAACGTGAAAATAAAAGGGATTAGTTTTCATAAAACTTGATAAAAGGTAATTGATGACGGAGAATCATTTAATAGCCTAGGCCTCTTACGAGAAAGAGCTAAGTGAGTTTGGAGACGAATATTACTTGTTTATTTAGGTATTAGTTGATGGAGACTATGTAGGATTGAATACATTATCATATATTTGGTTATCATTTGGTTTCTTAATGTTCTTAACATCATTTTTATTTCTTGATTGGAATTATTCTTATTGGAATTTACCATATAAATTTAATATTGAACTTGAATCAAATAATCAAAGTATTTTTATTTAATTAAATAAAATTTATCAAAATTTTATTTTGAATTATTTCTAGATGAATTAAATGAAAATAATCTTTGGAAAAATCTTTTAAATCCATTATATTTATTAGTTGTTTTATTTTTAAGTATTCTTTTAATTCCATCGGTTTTACTTTCAGTTATTTGGGAACCATTGATTACTTTTATTACAAATCATGATGATACATTAGGTAAATATACTTGTTTAATCGTCGAAAAAACAAAATATTTCTTTTAGCGGATAAATATACATTTGCTTATAATATCTCAACAATATCGGCTATAATAATATGTCCAATAAATGGTTATTTACTTAGTTATAAATCTGATAAAAGTAAATAAAATATTTTGTTTAAATTAAAATTAAATAAAAAAAAATATTTAAGATAAAAAACAAAAATTATTAAATATATTTCTTGTTGAAACAATTTCATGGTTATTAAATATAATATTATGTATAATATGTATATTTGCATCATCAAAATTTTTAATATTAATATTAATATTAAATTGTTTATCTCGATCAACAATCGTTGCTGCATGTCAATCTGTTATTTCAACATTGTAAGTTCTTTTTTTTCTATTTAAATTTAATATTAAATAAAATAAATAAATGTTAGTTTTCCATCTAAATATATTGGTCGTTTAACTGGAATAATGTGGAGTTTTGTTGGAGCTTTTACATTTATTCAATTTGCACTTCTTAAATTAACAGATGATATTAATAAAGCATGGAGAGTATGTGTATAAATTTTATTTTATTTTATTAAATAAATAAAAAAATTAATTTAGGCATGGGTTGTTGTATTATCAATGGTATTAATAATGGTATCTCATTTAATTCAAATATTAATTAAATATTTAAAAGAAAAAAAGAATCAAAATACAGATTTTAATTTAAATAATTCGAGATTTTAAAAAATATATTTTTTTTGTATTTCTATATTCGTGTGTCTTAAATATATTGATTCTCTCATAACTTGCACGATCATATATAGCAATCTAAAAAATTTTATATAGTAAAGTATAGGTATAGATATTTTGGAAGATATTTTTCCAAAAATCTGCACACCTATGCAACAACAACTTATTTCCCAAAACTTTAATATGGATCAATGCGATGTTATTCTTCCTTGTGAATTATCTTCGATATTCGAATTTATTGCAGCATACCTTCAGCTCGGACATCTGCATAAGTCTTAAAAGTTAATAACTTGACGTTTTTGATGCATGATATATTCTCTTTCTCGTAGGGAAGAGTCCAGTTAACATAAATTGTTTGCTTGTGTGTCTTCAGGGTCAAAAAAAACATCGAAAACCAATTTTCCGGAAAAGACATTTCTTAAAGTACTTCGATGCGGGGACTTCGAATCTGAGATCTATTGGGTGACCATGATGAGGAGGAGGGGCAAAGGTCAAAAAAACATCAAAAACCGATTTTTCCAGAAAATATGAAGATGTGTTTCTACGAGAAAGAGCTCAACGAGTCCTCGGACGAGCATTACTTGTTTATATTCTCTTTCTTGTAGAGAAGAGTCTTAGAAGAATAAATTGTTTGCTTGCTTGTGTATTCGCACTTCACTGATTGGTCCACGTAATAGGTAAAGATATAAAAGGATTTTTTATTTATATGAATTGACCGAAGGGTAATCGGGACCGAGGAACTCGAATCTTGTGTTAGTTTTTTAAAATTTTTTTCAGGATCATAATTTTACACAAATGACCACTTTTTTACAAAAAAACAATTTTTTTGTAAGGATTATGAAGATCGAGGAACTTCGATCTGAAGTCGGTTTTTAAAATTGTTTGAATAAATAGTTTACTGGTATCGAAGATACATCGTTCCTACGAGACGAGCGTTACTTGTTAATATAAAATAAATTTTTAAATTTTTTGAAATTGTAGAAATATCTTGGATACGTTCAACGATTTTTAAATTTTATAATTCATTAGTTGATTTTCGCGAATCTATGAATTCATATAGGCATTTCTAGAATAACCTTTAAAAAAAACTTTATAACTTATGTTCTAGTTTACAGTGTATAGGAATTATAATATTTGTTCAATATAAAACATGGTTGACATCGTATATTTATGAGGAAGGAAACATGTTATTACATCATTTTTTTTCTCGTACAGAAGGACACAATCAAAGGAAAAAAGGCGAACGAGGAAGAACAGAAAAAAAAGTCTTTTTTAATGTATAAAGAATAAGAAAGAGAAAAAAAACCGCGAGGTGAATATATTATGTTCTGGTATGAGTCAAACATTTTTATGCAAATTTATATAAGACTACTCTCTGTAACCTTCATAAGAACATTAATGACTTTTTTGTGTTATATATATATTACTATTTTGTGTTATATATATATTACTATTTTGTGTCACAATAAAAATCAATCGACGATAAGAAAATAAACTTCTAATATAAGTAAATATTTTCTTTTTATTAATATTTCAATCAATAGAATATGATAAAATCTATTCTTTTTTTTTAATTTTTATATAGAATTAATATAGACATCATAAATAAGAATCTTTTACTGTTACAATCTAGATTTTATTACCAAGATTAGATATTTAAATCATAAAATAAGTTACTTAGTTTGACTTCTAAGTGTTAACTTAATTTTACTATTTAGCAATAAATGAAATTTTATGATACAATATAGAACACGTTAAACTATAACACATTTATACTGAATACATTCGATTTTATTTCTCGTAAGAAAAAAAATAAGTAAGATTTTTCAAATATTTCGAGAAATTAGTTTAAAAAAAGATTGCAGCTTGATAACGATTACTATTTTGAACATTTAAGTAATAGATGTCATTAACAAATGGTCAATATGATCAACCAAATTCACGTCGTCGTTATACTCTTCAACCATCAATACATAGACAACAATTAAATCCAAATAATTCCATTTCTTATCCATCAAATTCTAAAAGACATTCATATAATAATAAATATGAAATAAGATCTTCTGCAGATGAACAAATTGATGATCCATGGGTTAAAGAATTACTTCAACGTGATATTGATTTTTCTAAATTAGATCATCGATCACCCCCAATTCAAATAATAAATATTAAAAATAGTTCGAAACCAATACCACAACATTTTTCATCTCATCAGAATAATTTTAATAATAGAATAAAAACTTCTACTTCTCAAAATCATTTCCGAACAAAAGAAAATTTCATTCCATCAAATCAATATCGTTTATCTGAATGTAAGATGAATTATTTCTTAAATATTATATTTTTAATTTTAATTTTAAAGCAAATCATCATCCATCAAGAAAATGGATTATTGAACAATTACCAAAATCAAATGATTTTTCTTTATATAATAATCAAAGGAATTCGAGACAATACCATTTAAGAAAACCAAATATTGATGAAGAAGAATCCCTCATTCAACAACAACGAAAAAATTCAGTTTATTATAAACAATCCCAACATACTAATACAAAGTAAAAAGATTCACTTTAAAATTTAAACAAATTTTTTTTATTCTATCACACGTCACCTAAACTGGTTAGATGTATTTCCAAAAATTCGATTATATCCTAGGCTAGAATAATTTCCCCTACTAACGTCGAAAGATGCAAATATCGAAATACTAACGGAAAAAGAGTGGGTGCGGGTGCGTACCTCGTATTTATCTAGCACCCTTATCAACGTCCAGCACTGTCGGGAATCTTTTAGAGTTGCGGAATGGAGGTAATCATACCTCCCACCCCTTCCGGTTTATGACAGCCCTACTTAGACAGTCAATACTCCATTTTAATTCAGGCCAGAATATTCAACAGAGACTCAAACCTGGGAGGATCATCTCTCTTCCGATTCGCGACTGTCTGCATACTTCCACAATGACCCTCACACGTATCGCTATTTTATATCAACAATATACTGATGGTCTAACCAATTTTTCTAAGCTTCTTACCAGATTGACGTACCTCGTGAGGAAATAAAACTTTCAATCGCTACAAATTGATTGATTAATTCAAAGTCTTTTTTGTGAAGAAGAAACTTTTCAATGAAATAAATTAACGATTTATGGATTCTACCTATTTATTTATTAATTTTTAGTGATGAAGAAGAAAATAATGATAATAAAAGTGGAATGAAAAATATTTGGAATTTATTTTCTGGTAAAGAAAAACGAAATATGTTTATATATATATTAGGAATAATGTTATATAAATTTGGATTAGAAGCATTTAATGGTTCAATTGTTAGTTTAGCAACAAATCGTTATGATCGTGATGCATTTCATGCTGGAATTTCAGCTCGTACATTTGAAAAAGTTGGTTTATTAGTTGGAGTAAATCAAGCATTTCAATGTATTGGTTCAATATTAATTGCTCCATTAATAAAACATTGGCCAACACGAACTGTTTTATCAATATCAATATTTATATTTTCATTATTAACAGCATTACTTATGATTGTTGATGCATCAACTGGTGGAAAAGTTAAACCAACTAATTTTTATCCAATGTATGAACATGATTATAGTTATTATGGAAGTTATCCAACAAATATTATAATACCAATATATTGTTTAACTGGTATTGCTTATGGAATGGTTGAATTAATTCGACGAATAATTCCTCGTGATATTGTTGGAACTGATGAAGAAAAATTACAAAGAATGGATGCATTAGTACATGTTTTTTATGAAATAGCTGGTGTTAGTGGAGCATTTCTTACTGGTTTGGTTCTAATTCCACGTTTAGGTAATAATTATGCTTTTATAATAACACCGATCTTATTTACTTTATCATCAATTGTTTGGTTTTTTATAAATTCATATGGAACTAAAACAAATATTTCGAATGATGATATACCTGGAGGAAATAATAATGAAAAAACAAATTATTTTAAAGCACTTATAAAAGGATTTCTTTTATTTGGTGAATCAGTTTTTATTGGTGGAAAAATCATATTTTCAAATCGAAAATATATTTGGTTATTTCCATGTTATTCCTTAACACTTTATGTACATCGTTATATAGAAAATGGTATTGCACCACAAATAGCTAAAAGATATTTAAATAATTCCGAATGGTCACAAATAATTGTTGGTGGTTCGAATTTTGGTGAATTACTTGGAGCATTATCCGTGTTTTTTTTAACAAAAAAAATTCGAAGTCCAATTGTATGGTTAAGATTAGATTGTTTATTATTATTAATTGTATGGTACATACCATTTTATAATCCATCTTCTATATCAATTAAACATGCATGGTTAATTGCTTTATCGTTTTTACCATTTGGATTTGGTTCAGCTGGTGATGATGTTTCATTAAGTGCACATATTCAATCAGCATTAAGTAAACCAGAATTAAAAAATAAAGATGTTTCATCATTAGGTGCTGTTATGGCATTTCTTTATTCATCTTATATTATTTTATATGCTATTTTAAATCCATTACTTGGAAAATATATTGATTCAGTTTATAATACACATCAAACAATTCGACCAGCATTTATTTATACTGTTGGTATGCAAATATCTATTATTTCATTTCTTGTTTTTATATCAACTTTTATTCCACGAAATTCTTTTAAATTAAATCCATCTTTAGAATAAATATATTTAACATTTGCGTTTTTCTATCTTTTATACACAAGTTTTGTTTAAAATAAATTTTTTCTTCATTGTAGCGCTATGAATTATAGAACTTTGATATTATTTATTTGGATTAATTAATTGTGAAGTAGGATTTGAAAATAAATATATGTACGAAACAATTAATTTAGCTTTTAACTTTACAAAATACTTATGTAATAAGAAAAAAATATTCTAAAGATTAGGTTATCAAGGAATGAATTTAATTTAGTATGATGAATATTTGAGAATAAAATATATTTTATTTTTATTTTAGTTAATATATGTATTTATTCTTAGTTTAAAATAAAAAAAAATATTATAATTATTAAAATTCTTCTTCGGTTACTGAAGGAGTTCGTTTATTATTTTTATGAGGTGCTAATAATGCAATACGTCGTTTTTTAATTTCTTCTTCATCACGATGTAATTGAGCAATTTTTTCTATAGTTGATTCTTCTATACCAAGTTCTTTTCCAAGTTGAGAAATAGCTTTTCGTTCATCTTCATGTAATTCGGAATCTGCTGATGCTGCTTGAAATGCATCATAGATAAGAAAATGTTTAACAGATTCAATAAATGAACGTTGAAATTCTAATAAAGCTCCCCAATCATCATCTGACGGTTCATATGTTTCAAGCATTTCGAGAAGTTCATCAGATGCACCTAGAAAAACAAAAAATATTAAATATTTATCTTATTAAATAACTAACCTAATGCAGCTCGTTGACCAATAATCCATTCACGTTCAGAAGGTGCAAGTTTTCCATCGGCAGCGGCGATACGAAAGAGTAATTTACTGTAAATTTCATATGAACGAGTATGTGGTACTTCGTTTTCACCACGAGTATAATTTAATACCCATTTAGCTACATTTTTGACTCGTTCGTCTTCCATCGAAGAAAATTTCTTCTATTATAACAATGTCACCTTGTTTTTTTTTTCTCTAAAAGAAATATTTTTCTTTTACATAACAAATAAAATTGTATTGATTTCATATGTCGCCGTTTAGACAATCAACCGCGATTTATAATCATCACATAAAAACAAAATCATCAGTGAAAACGTTGATTTTCGTCACATGGTTTTATTTATTCGATAATAATATAATATAATATATCTTTTTTTTGTATAATTGTATTCACTGATGCATATTATAACAACAGAATACAGTTTCATACGTGGATTCAATCAAGCATATCATAATAATAACATTAGACGAATATTTCTTATCAATATTAGATATTCGAATCATTTTTAATTATAAAATAAAATATCTAAATAACAATTATTAGAACAATTTTCTTAGATTTGAAAATTAATCAAAGATTAATGAAACATGTTTCCCATATAATTGTTTGAGTAAATTTCATTCATTTAATGTAATATTATTTAGTAATTTTTCTTTGAATAGATTTAATAATTTTTTTTATGATATTTAAAAATAATTCAATTTCCAGAATTGAATGCAAAACTCACGAAAAATGCATGGTATATGTCATATTTATACAAATGATAAAATGACATTATTCTTATCTTTTTTTTTTATTTGACTTTAAAGTGCGTGAGTGATATTTTATTAGAAGAAAACCTTGTGATAAAACATTTTCGTTCTACAATTGATATATAACATTTTTTTTTGTCTTCAAAATGAATATAACAATACTTGATGATTATTCTGATACAATTCGTACACTTGAATGTTATCGTAAATTAAATAATCATAATGTAACAATATGGAATGATCATGTACAAGATATAGATATACTTGTTCAACGACTTAAAAATACTGATGTATTAGTATTAATTCGTGAACGAACACATATAAGTGGTGATCTTCTTAAACAATTACCTCGTTTAAAATTAATTAGTCAACGAAGTGTTTATCCACATATTGAGATTGATGCATGTAATCGTTTAGGTATTATTGTTTCTTCTAATCAACATACTGATAGTCCATCATATGCTACTGCTGAACTTACATGGGGACTTATACTTGCTGCTATGCGACAAATTCCTCAACAAATGGCTGCACTTAAAATAGGTAAATGGCAAATTGGTATTGGTAGTACATTACGTGGAAAAACACTTGGTATTTATGGTTATGGAAGAATTGGAAGTACAGTTGCAAAATATGGTGAAGCATTTGGTATGAATATACTTGTTTGGGCACGTGAACCTTCACTTTGTCGTGCACGTATTGATGGTTATGCAACAGCAAATAATAAATCTGAATTTTTCAAAACATGTGATGTTCTATCACTTCATATGCGTTTAGTTGATGCAACACGTTCTATGGTTACTGCTAAAGATCTTGATTTAATGAAATCAACTGCACTCATTGTTAATACTAGTCGAGCAGGATTAATTGAACCAATGGCATTGGTTAATGCATTACGTTCTGGTAGACCTGGTATGGCAGCTGTTGATGTATATGAAAATGAACCAATGATTGATACTAATAATCCTCTTCTTACAATGGATAATGTTATTTGCACACCTCATATTGGTTATGTATCAATTGATGAATATGAAATTCAATTTTCGGATATTTTTCAACAGATTTTAGCCTATGTTGATGGTACGCCTATTCATGTTATTAATCCACAAGTTCTCAATCATTAATTTATTTCTTTTTCTTGTCTATAAAAACGTATAAATTTGAGTATAATTATCATTTAATTAATAAAATATTCGAAATAAAATGACAAATATATTATTTTCTATCAATTCTTATCAAATTCAATGAACAAAAATCATCAAGTTAAAAACCGTTAATAAAAAAATATAAAATAAAATATATTTTTAGAACTTCGAAAAAACGAGTACAGATTCATATTTATGAAATATTCAAAGAATGGATTGAAAGAATAAAATTTCTTATGGAATATCACAACAAACACATCAGATAGAATGTTGTTTCCATAAATAGATATAATGCGATTTTCGATCACCCTTTGTAAATACTACTTATAAATGAACTTGATATTGATTTATTGCCAAATTCATCAGGGATGTTGCGAACTGATTATAAAACAATTTCTATCTCTACGACTTCTACTTATGGTAAAATATTAATTGTTTAACCGTTTACGGCCGGCTACCAGAAGACAACAAGCAAAAAGTTATCTTTCTATATATTCTTTGTTGTTTAGTTATAGGGATCAATTTTTCACTGCCGACTTTTTAAAAAATGCCGTACGTTCCTATGGTAAAATTGTTCCCGTTTGGCAACATCCGGCCGGAAAGGGTTAATCGATGTATTTTGCAAATTTAGATTGATTGAAAAATTTTCTTTAAACACTATTTTTATCTTTTATTTACACAAACAAATTAATTACAGTCTTCACAGAATGCATAATAATAACAAGAAATAATATTAATTGTAGGATGAGCGTTCACCTAGATGAATTTTTTTGATAATTGTCATGCAATTTAATGAATTATTCTGACTATTAAAAAATTATATATACATATTTATAGTAAAAATGAATGCATATCTCCTATAATAATTTTTTTACTGACAGTTGATTTGAATAGACTCATCGTATCGCAAATAAATAATTTAACGTTAGATTTGGTAAGATTACATGACATTATATTTCAATTTAAAGAAGTTGTATATAGAATAATGCCTAGAAAATCATTATAGACTTTTTATTAGAAGATTTGCCTTTCATTATTTTACACTAACACAATCAAAACAAAGCATTTTTTTCTCTTCTTTAGTATTTCTTTATAATAGTCAACATATACTATCCACGAAGAGAGGAAAGAAAAAAGAATTAATTAGTGATAGGATGTGACTATTCTGTGGAAGTATTCTTTCCTTTTCAAATTATTCAATTACTTATTATATGATAAGAATAATCAAGGACAAATATATATGTATATAAATCTTTTCTTTTCACCCACATTGACCCACTTATCTGCATATCCTCTTGTGTTTATAATAAGAAAACAGAGATCAACATTTTTATAATTATTTAACATTATCATTCAACGAATTTTTCTGCTTCTGTTGAAGTCTGTGCGTGAGTATCTGTTTGACATATTAATTAAATTAAGAAAAAAATTTTTTTTGTTTTAATATTACCAGGATGATAAATTTTTTTTTCGAAATACGTCACTTACCTAATAGTTCTTTAAACCTCTAATCTAAGTCAGCAATACTCATTAAAAAGCTTATTTTTGACGGCTGACAGTCTAAGTGCGAGTAATTAAGCATGAGAATGCAAAGTATTTATCTTATTCAGGACAAAAATAATGAATCAATTAAAAAAACAACAGATGCATTAGTTTCTTTTATAATTTGTTTTGCATCTATTCATTTTTCTGTAGTTTAGAAAACAATTTTTTATTCGACAGATAAATCTTGATATTTGTCAAAAATAAGAAATCTATTTAAAAACACATTTAGAAAATGTCTTTTTTTTTAAACAAGTAACGCTCAGCTCTTTCTCGTAGAAATCGCATTACTAAACAACTATCAAGCTATTGATTTATATAATTAAACAAAACAGAAGTCAGATTTGAATTTTTCGGTGAATCCTTATAAAAAAAATTCCTTTTATATCTTTACCTAATTTTTAGATCAATCAGTGAAGTGCGGACAAACAATTTATTCTTGCAAGACTCTTCGCTAGGAGAAAAAGAATAATTAAGTTATTTCAACACTTCTCGATCCTATGAGACATTCTTTGAGTTAAATAATATTATAGAAATAAAAAATTTATTCTTAATAAACTTTTTTTTAATGATAGACATTTTTATGCTAATTACTTCGTATGTTTAAATATTCAGATTTATTCTTTCATGTATGATCTACATTCATCAATTTTTGAGAAGTTAACTAATCTAAAACTCATATTGAATATTTTCAGATCTCCTATTATTGTTGATAACTAATCAATCGAATTTATTAAATATGTCAAAAAATTTGTGGTGGTCAATTCCTCTTGAATTACTTTTACTTACATTTAGTTTTATTGGTTTAATTAGCAGTTTAATATTTATATTAATTGTAATAACTCGATATGAATTTCGTCAAAATCTTACTTTACTTCTTGCTATGAATTTAAGTTTTGGAGGATTAATAACATGTGTTTCAATGATATCTCAAGGTATTCATATGATGATGAATTCGCCAGAAGATCGATTATGTCCATATCGTAGTTATTTCTTTACAGTCGGTGGTTTATATATATTCGAAGCAGCTGCATTACAAACTTTACATCGATTAATTGTTATTATTTTTGTTCATCGTCGTCAATGGCAAAATCGTTGTTTATTTTTCTTTTTAGCTCTAATACAATTAATACTTTGTTTATTAGGTCTATTACCATTATTATTAACGAATCGATTTCCATATTATCCTAATGCAAATGCATGTTATATCGCTTTAAATGATATTTTTGGAGTTTTATATCCAGCAGTTAGTTTTTATTTTACTCCATTAATATTTCAATCTATTTGTTCTTATTGGATTTTACGATATGTTTCTCGAAAATATCAAGCGAGACGAAAACATGATAAGATTAAAAAACGTATTTATAAAGAAAAACGAGTTTTAGCTCGTTTATCGTTACCAGTATTTCTATTACTTAGTGTTGGACTTATTTTTTTTGTATTCTTTTTTGCTACAATATTATCAAATGATCAATGGAAAGCTCCATCTTATGCCCTTCATCTTAGTTTTATGGGTAGTTCAGCTGCAACTGGATCGTCAATGTTGGCTAATCTTATATTAACTAAACCAGTAAAGAAAATTCTTTTATCTTTTTTACCAAAACATCCGAGATAAACTCATATTTTATTTCGTTATTTAATCATATTATAATAATTATGTCAAATATTTAAACTTAAAAGATATTTACATATATTTATTATTGTTTTTCGAAAAAAATGATATAAAACGGGTGATACAAAAGTTTTTGTTAAAATAAAAAATATCTATTTTGAATAATGAACATGTCTTTAAAATAATGAAGAAATTGATATTTGAGTATTTTTTAAGAGCAGTTAATTATTTTATACCTTACTTAATAATTCCATATCATTTTCATAGAAAGCTTCGGAACCTTTCCTTGTAAAATATTTTTCGAATGTTATTTTTATTTATAAAATATAGTTAAATGCATTATGTGTGTATGAATATAAAGATAATTATTACCTAATGATGTTTTCGAAATCGTGACTATACAATAAAGAATAATCTTCTCTGTCAATATTGAATTAGTCTTCATAACAAAAAATGACACTGACACTTCTCAATTAAAGATAAATATACTGATTATCATAATTTTAAAAATCAATTATCTTTGATCGAGAATTATTTTATAAAAGAATATTAAACATGTTCCATATTATTATATAACTTATTAACAGAATTCCTCATTGTTGTCAACGCCATATCATCATGATTGTGCCTTTTCGAGAGACAACTGATTTTTATTTCAATGAAGTTTATCAATAGATCTTTGAATTATAATGAATAACTTGTTTATGATTATAATATTGAATTAATAGATGAAATAAGATGATGCACAAAATTGATATGCCTCGTGTTGATTTTTACTCATTAACAGATATCCAAATATATTCTCAAAAATATTTGCACAACGTTAGCTATTATTAATCTTTTCTGATGGAAGTGCACCTGTGATGCACTTTACTCTCTTTATCGAAGCCAGATGACTTTTTCTCACTCTTATCGACGAGATATTAAATAGCGAACTTTAACTCGCTCTTTTTAAATCAATAATCACTTATAAGAAAACAGTAGGTATACTTTTATTTATATTTTCAACAGATGTAAGAAAATAATGAACAAAAGTTTGACCTTTTACAGTGTACTATCCTCAATTTGAACTTTTCCTTTTTGTTTTGAATAACAATTGAGCTAGCAAATTGTACTAGAAACTAATGAGATCCGAGCAGAATCATGTAGATGTTAACATATAAATCATAAGTAGTCAGAATAACATCTGAAATTATAATATAATAGGGGTTAAGAAACTATCTAAATCAATTTTATTCAGCGTTATTTTTAAAACGGTAATTAGAAGTCCCATACTGATTTTCATATTATTAGCTATTAAATACTGAACTAATAATACTTTCCCCTACTTTACTCGAATATATCCCAGAGTTTTTTAGTTATCATTGAATTCAGTGAAAATATATAAAAATCTTTTCCAATTATTTTTTCATCAAATATTCACTTTCAATGCGAAACTTCTATCTATTGATAGTATCAATAATCATATATAAAAAACTTTTCGATCACCATGAAGTTTTACTCATTTCTTCTTATCAATTTAATGATAGGAAAACTTTTTCCTATGGATATAATCGATTGAGAGATAATAATTCGAAAAATACAACGTTTTATGTTAGTTGTCTTACTGAATTTAAATCATATAGGTTTGATTCATTCAAATATGACTGCAATAAGAACTTGCCTTCTAGGCATTCTTATCATTGGCACAGGTAAAAGTAGGAAAAAGATCTCTTTCTATATATATTTATTGTATCTATTTTAGTGTGTGGAGTTCGAGTGAAAGTGAAAAACAAGTGTGGATTTTCATTGTTAGTGCGTATTGGAAATGGCGATAGTGGTCGATGGATAGACGCTGGACAGGAAAGTTGGGGAACAAATGGTCGATCTGATCGAACGTGGGCTGTACAACCTGGCATTTGGGGAGATGATACCTTAGCTGAGATCAATGATGACAATGGACATATCTGGTATGATATTTCTCTAGTTGATGGTTTTACCTATCCAATGGCTCTTGTACCAGTTGGCGGTGCTGGTGGTAATCGTCGAAATCTCTATTGTGTCGGTTGGAATGTTCTCAATGAATGTCCCGATAATCTAAAGGTTTGGGTCAATGGCAGTGTGAGAGCCTGCAAAAATCATTCGGTGAATCCTGGTCATTTCAAAGCTCGGTGTCCTGATGCTTATTCTTGGTGGGGAGATGATCCATCTTCAATGGCTGATACATTCCATCCTGATCACATGGAAGTGACCTTTTGTCCATAAACATTATATTCTATGATTAAATAAAATATAATAAGATCTTCAGTTCTATTCTTTCAGAAATTTTTATTTTATATCGCACGATAATGTCTGAACATATACTCGGATCTATCATAAAAACCTCTCTTGGAATATAAATTAGTTCAGAATATTATTGATACATCCATAAAATTCAAAAGAATAATAAAGTGTTGATTAATCTGAAAAATTAACAAGATTTAAAAATATCTACAATATGAGTAGATCAAATTTTTGCATGCCAATCAATGCTTAAATAACTTAGTTTTCTTTTGATCAGCGATTTGAAGAAGGCAAGTATATAATTTATTGACTTAGAAGTATTCATAATAAGTGATATTTAATGAGAACAGATACCAAAGTTCATCTTGATATTGTTTCTTCATTAGTCAGAAACTGTTAATTAGCTGATGATCAGTCTTATTACTAAAGACAAAAAGGCGTCAGAATTATTGTTTATAAACGTTTACAAAATGAAATAGGCACGTCGTGCTAAAAACCTAGTTTCCGATGAATAATAATCGTTTTGTATTGCCATTATTCAACATGTATCCTTATTCAATTATACTAATAACCTATATTACTTTTTATTTTGAAATCAATTCATAGCTTCATAAGAGTATTTATTTTCAATTACTTTTCTTTTTCATTCTGTATTAGTATATTCATTTCAAGTACGAGAGATATATAGAAAAACAATATATAATTTCTAATCTTGCCTACATATTCTTGATAGGCTTAAATAAAAATTGAAAAAAATAAATGAAAACCAGAGTGCAAATTTGTTTTTCTCTTAATCGAAACGTATATACAAAACAACAACGCAATTGATTTAGATAAGGTATATTTTACTTGATACTCTTCAGAATGTATATCGCTATTAGTTAGATTCTCATATGGGAGACTTGCTTTGAACAATGATAACTACATAAGTTACGTTCTTGGTATACTCAATTATTGTGTCTTTGATACTACACTACTACTTTTCGTTATCTTGTTTGTTTCTTCATAGTGTTTTCATACACTTAAATTTGATATAAAATCTGTTAGTACTCCATTGAGATTGTTCTCAAGTTACAGTACATATATTTTCATCGTATATTACTGAATTTAATGGAGTTTATTAAATCATCTTTTATTACTATTTTCTTCAATTTTTCTAGTTTCAAAGTTACATGTGGAAAATGAAACAACAATCGAAGATGTTAAGTCGAATAATGTTAACAGTAGTGATATTTGCCAGTTGGTTGCAAGCTGCTGAGGCCACACCGACTGAACGCGGTACAGCACCGAATCTCAACGATTTCCAATTACGACCAGCTACTAATCAAGATGAATTGCTGGATCGAGTTACAAAGCTCGATACGAAGTTACCAAAACTTGGCGTTAAGAACATCCTTGAACAGGCTAATCGTCATGGCGAACCAAGCACTTCGCTTGAAACATGTAACTCTGATGCTACTGCTAGACGAAATTTGAGTAGTGTCAGCTATTGTTTCAATGCGTCTGACAGTGGAAAAATTGGTGGTGAAGTAGAATGGATGCCACAAGGTGTTACTACAGTAGGTGATGCTAAAACAGATCAATACTGGAATACCAAACAGCCGATACTTATTAGTTGGTACGATAAAAAACCTAAAACACCAACAAATACAGATGCTGATAAGATAAAAGGTGCTCGAGTGACTTTCTTTGATCCAGAGACAGCCAAATATCAACATGTTTTATTGGTCTATCCATTTATTAATAGTTTTGGTAATGTAAGCTACATGAGTTTACGAACTACGCAGAAAGAAGGATATGACTCATTGCATGCTGGTGGCATTGCTTGGTATGGTAATTATCTTTACGTTGCTGATACTGCACGTGGTTTTCGAGTCTTCGATATGCGCTATATTTTTGATCTGAAAGAAGCAAAAAATGGTGATATTACCGACAAGAATCAAATCGGTTATCATAATGGTAAATATTATGCACACGGTTATCGCTATGTGATGCCAGAAATAGCCGCATGGAGCAGTGTCGTTAATAGAGATTCAACGAAAACTTGTACACTTAATGCTGGTTCACCCACATTTTCTTTCACAGGAGTTGATCGCAGTGGCTTTCCTCATTTGACTACAGGTGAATTCTGTGCAGATAAAATTGCTGCAGGTGATATTAATAAGTCTGGGCGTGTAGCTCGCTGGCCTTTAGATGGTAACACTGGCCAACCGAAGTTAATCAATGGCCTTTGGAAAGCTGATGCAGCCTATCGACTACCAATATCAAATATTCAAGGTGGAGTTTCTTATAATAATACATGGTATTTGAGTAGAAGTCAAGGTGCATCGAATGGTTTTTTGTACGTAACCAAACCTATAACTTCTACAACTGGAATATTAGAAATCGATACTACTCACTATGCTGCAGTTGGTCCAGAAGATTTGTCACATTGGCCCAAGCCCGATGGTAGTCCAGGTGGTTTATGGACCGTATCTGAACATCCTGGTAAACGCCTGCTGTATATGTGCGACATAGACAAGCTCAAGAGTCACGATGAATTTAGTCGTATTTGTGGATTAACTACTAATTTGTCATAAAAATTTAGCTATTAATAAAATAATACACTAAATTTTTCTAAGTTAATATTGTTTTTAATACTTTTGCTTCTATATAACGACGTTAGCTCTCCAAACACTATGTTGCTCTATGCATATGTTGAATGAACACATCAATTTGAAGCTGAATTTAACATTTCTGTTTTAAATTGCTGCTATTGTTGTAGGTGTGGGCGTGAGGTGAATATAAGGTAGATGTGGTTGTTGGTTGTATATTAGCTCTATTGTATCTCAACACCCACACCTGTATTTATTTTCATTGAAAGACTTGAAGTTATATTAAA
>CAJNOI010000927.1:0-22391 GCA_905250115.1 Adineta steineri | reverse complement strand
GTAAAGTTTTCATCCATCTTGTTAGCTTTAAATAATACAATGTTTGTATTTCTGTTGGTTATATTTAATCCGAACGGTTCGTTGTCTATCATCGGTAAATAATAGTTCATTGAATCAATAATATCCACTTTATCTATTTTGCCAATTTCAAAAGAAGCATTGCTTCTATTAAAGCATGAGTCGATCATAAAAATGTTATCAACTTTCTCGCCAGCATTAATCAATTGGCGAGAAACTTCAAACGATAAAATACCGCCAAAACTCCAGCCTAGAAAGTTATATGGACCATCATGTTGGATTTCTTTTATATACTTTATGTATACAGGAGCTAATGTCTCGAACAAGAAGCCTTTTTCCATATTTTTTGCTTTAAGATCAAGATAGTAATTGTTGAATATTACCAGTTTATATTGCGACAAATGAGGCACAATGTTGTTGAAGTAGCTTTCGGCACCACCGTCGCCAGGCGGCAAAATAAACAAAATATTATCGCAACTTTCATTGATCACAACAAACGGATGCTCGAAAAAATTCGAATAGGCAGCAACTTCACGTGAAATTTGAACTTGTTCATCGAGAAAGATGCCCTCCTGAACAAAAGAAGGAATATCTACAAGAAAAATCAGTGGGTTTATATATCTGATGGATGTTTCTTAATTTAAAGATGTTTTACCTTCATTGATATGTGATGATTGCCATCGTATCGTCTGCGTATCATTGGATGGAAGTGTTTGCAGTAGTTGTGCATGTTGTCGAATAGTTGGTTGCTGAAGAAAGAGACCAATTGAGAGTGAACGAGCATCAAAACTGAATAATGACTGATAACGATGATAAAGTTGAATAAATAAAAGTGATTGACCACCTACACTAAAAAAACTGGTAGTTCTAGAAATGTGATTTCCATTACAATGAAGAACTTGACACCAAATAGTGTGTATACGTTCTTCGAACTGATTAAGAGGAGTATCAGACTTATCGGATGATAACAAAGTCGATAATGAAAAGTCAGGTGAAGGAAGCTGTTTTCTGTCTACTTTTCCATTTGAATTCAAAGGTAATTTCTCAACTATAACAAAAAGAGATGGAGTCATATGTGGTGGAAGATGAGATTGACAATGTTCACGTAGTTGTTCTTCATTTATATGAGAAGATTGAATATAAGCAACTAAATAATCATCCTTCCATTTGATGACAACACAAGCAGAGATGGATGTAATGTTAAGTAAACATCGTTCGATTTCACCAAGTTCGATTCGTTGTCCATGTAGTTTGATTTGATGATCTTTTCTTCCTTGATAATGAAGAAGACCATTGTTATCCATGCTAACAAGATCACCTGTTCGATAAAATAGTTGATCATCTATTTCGATGAGAGCTTTTGCAGTTAAGTCGTCACGTCCAAGATAACCAGCAAACACACTCACTCCTCCTACACACAGTTCACCTTCTTCGTCGATGACAGATGATTGAAAATACTGATTCATAAGTATACATTGGTAATTTGAAAGTGGTCTACCGATTGGAATACTCAGTATAGTACTTGTAACGTTGGTACAATGAGCTGTACAATCTATTGTTGCTTCTGCTGGACCGTACACATTCCATACAGTACAGTTCGTTATGCCGATATGCAATATCAAGCCGATCAAATGCACGGTAAAAGCCTCACCTACAACAAAACAAAATACATGCAATAAACGGACGAAGTTGGTTTGAAAGTCACTTACCACCACTACAAAGTGACCGTATATATTTCACAGAATTCATGTTCTGGTTTTGTAGAATAGAAGTGAAAAATATGTTTAGTAAACTTGGTACAGCTGTTAGATATGTGATTTGTTTGTTCTGAAAGACGTCGGCTAAATAACTGAAGTCAATAGTTCCACCTGGATGAAGCATAATCAAACAGCCTCCAATTAACAATGTACCAAGTATCTCTTGAACATGAATATCAAATGAACATCGTGCTATTTGTACAACTGTATCTTCTTTATTAAATAAATTAATGTAAATGAAAGAATGTATACAATTAATAAAGTTCTTATGTCGAACTTGAACCTATAAAAAGAAGCATGAAAATCAATAGGAGCTTGGAAAACTAAGTATCAGCGTACCGCTTTGGGTGTTCCAGTTGAACCACTCGTGAAAATAATGTAAGCTATGCCTTCGTCTTTCACTATCACACTAGAAAGGCAATTATAGTTCATGTCACTAACCATATTATTAACATTTAATATTGAATGAATATCAAATGTCGAAATATCATCATCAAACTGTTTTCTTGTTAACCAATGAACAAGAACAAGACGACTTCTTGTTTGTTGTACAAGAGCATGTAAACGATGTTGTGGATCTCGAGGTGACAATGGACAATAAACACCACCAGCCATTTCAATTGCCATTATACCAATCACCTAGTTTAAACGAATTTTTTATTATCTCAAACAATTATTTCTTAATTGAACTCACCATTGACAAACTTCGCTTAATACATTGACACACCACCTCACCTGGAAACACATGATATTCATTAAGAAGAGTTAAAGATAAGACTTGGACATAATACAATAGTTCACAATATGTTAATGATTGTTCATCTAGTTCAACAGCTAGTTTTTGTGGATGTTTCATTACTTGATATACAAACTCATGATGAATACAAGTGAGAGGAGATGGAAATGATATTTGTGTATTATTCAATGATTGCATTAGATATTGTTCCGTCGGTAATGCTAATTGTATTTCATAGATTGGTTTGTTTATCTGATTATCAATTATAGGTGTAGATAACTGATTTAAGATAAAATGAAATCGTTGTGAAATCTTCTCCACTGTCTCTCTATTGAACAAGTCAAGTGATGCATTGATTGTACATGATAGTTGATTCATGTTTATATCGTGATAAACAGAAAGAGAGAAGTCGGATGCACTTAGTATTTCATCTTCATTAGTGTTGAATGAGAAAGGTGATCGAATAATTTGAGAATCACCAATCATAATTGTATTGTTGTTATTGTCGCTTTTATATGATATGAATTCCAGAGATGTATCCAGGAATGCATGTTTTGAAATATGTGGATGTTGATTAAGAATACGTTGAAGTGGAAAATATGAATATTTCATACACTTTGTTGTTATATCTTGAACATGTTTGAGTAGTTGATGAAAAGACCAATGTGGATCTAGTTGGCATCGTAATGGAATAACATTCTCAAACAGCCCAATGATTGATTTGAGTTCATCTCTGTATCGATTATTATTAATGTTCGTAGAAATACATAGATCTGTTTGTCCACTAGTTAACTTAAATAGAAAGATGAAATAAATAGAAAGTGTAAGCTGTTCTAGTGATATGTTATTTGATGATGCATAAATAAGAAAGTCATGTGAGAGGTCTTGACCAAACTCAAATGAAATAGTTGTTCCACGACCAGTTCGATGCTCATTTGAGAGACGATATCGATCAAATGGTAATGATAAAGATTGATCGAGTTTACAATCATGAAGAGCATCAAACCAAAACATGCTTGCACCAGTCATAGATATTTGTTGTTCAATAACAGCATCTAAACATGAAAAGGAAGAGGAACGTGTTAGCAAAAACAAAATTACAAAAATATGTTAATATTTACAATCGAGATAATGTAGGGTAGTATCATTATTGTTAGATAGTTGACCTGCTATATATGCTTGATTAAGATCATGAAGAAATATGTTCATCGATGGAAAATCAAATAGAGCATGATGAAAGTTGAAAATAAGTACATCTTTGTCACAAAGAAGATGATTTGAAGAGATTTGTTTGTAATAAACAATATGACATCGAAAGACAAGACCTTGAGCTAGATCAAAAAGATTAGGATTAAGTTTCTCATCGGAGAAAATGCTATTAAGTTGTTCATCTGTTTCATAAGTACTTTCAATAAAAGTAAAAAGTTGTCTACTGTTGTCATTCACATCAATGATTCGTTGCATGACTAGTTTCTTTTCTGTATCAAAGATAAGTGATGTATGAAGTGATTGATGTTTTATGACAATTAGCTGAAGAGCATGACGAAGATGTTGTACCAATAAAGTATGGTATGAGTAGAGAGAATAAACAAAAGGCATGTTGTAGATTGGTACTTGTGAGATGTGAGGAGTGAAATGAATAGATTCATTATGCCACAGTCGAATTTGTGCAAATGATGCTGGTGCTATATGAAAGAGAAAGGAATCCAATATGACAAATGACATTGCTTGTGAAATCTATTTTGAGAGTTAGACAAAACTTGCATCAGTGACATAGATCCTTATTTAACCGGAAAAGCGACGCTTTAATCAAAAATAAAAGTTTTCAAACTGAAAATGACACAAGTCGTAGGTTATTTCACACCAATACATAGTCATCAATAGGAAAACTATCTGAAACGATGAATCTATGTTGGCACGTATGACAAAAATCATGGATGCGGGTGTGGATATGTATATGAATAGAGAATGCACGTTCACATCCATCCATAGTGACGCATCCACCCTGTGGTTGAGCACCGGTTCTCAGATGATTCGAACAATATAGGAACATACCTGCAGCGATGTTTCTGTATAATGCATAGATTGTCAATATAAATGTTAATTAAGAAAAACTTTATGTCTAGTTAAACATACCTTCGTTCATTATATCCGATTGTCGACAAAACATAATATCTTCCTTTTCTTGAGTTTCTTCTGGTAGAATAAGATCAAATTTCGATACAGATGTAAAACATGTATCAATTACATTCATATTTTTATTCGATGAAAAAAGTTGTTGAAAACAATATTCTAATCTTCGAGCTATGTTTGTAACTGTAATCTCATCAAATAAAGCATGTGAACAAGTTAAACGAAATGATAATCTATTATTTTCCAACATTGGATTATAGATAAATGTTAACATAAAATCAAACTTAGCCACTTCAAAAGATTGTTCGAATGACACTTGTTTTAAACTTGCTCCATTCAAAGATAATTCATCGCTGTGTGATGATATAGTAATAAAGTCATACATTGTTTCGAGAAATGAAATACTTGATTGTTTAATATGTAAACTAGCAAGAATATGTTGAAGTGGATAATGTGAATGTTCAAGAATTGATAAACATTTCTCTCGTACATATTCAACAAGATCATCAAATGACCAATGAGGATCAAGTTGAATACGATATGGTAATGTTGAAACAAACATTCCCATTATATTTTGCAGTTCAGTTTTGTGTCGATTAGCATTAAGACAAGAAATACATAAATCATTTTCACCATGCGCTAACTTGAAAAGAAAAGTGTATAACATAGTTAGACCTAACTGAAATGGTGTCACATGATGTATAGAAGCATAATCAAGAAATGATTGTGAAATCTCGTTGCCAAAAGAGATTTGAGTGATACAAGCAGAACTCGATCGATGATCATTAGAGAAACGATGTCGATCAACCGGTAACAATAATCGAGATTCTAAATTGTATTCTTCTAATTGTAAATACCAAAATTCACGGGAAGTTGACATATCAAGTAGACGTTCATGTATACTATAATCAATATATTGCAATGATTCATCATCTTCTATTGATATGGCATTAGTATTATAAGCTAAACATAGATCATTGAAAAAGATCGGAAAACTTGCTCGATCAAATGCTGCATGATGAAAAGCAATGAGAAGAACATCAGAATTAGTTACGGGCTCATTGCTATTATTTTCAGTTTCAGTTTCATTTAGTGATATTTGATGTTTCAGAATTTCAGCATGAAAAACACGGCCGATTGATAAATCGAAGAGAGTAGGATTAATAATTGTTTGGTGAATAATATCTTCAAGGTCATTATCATTTTCAAATGTTTGATTCATAGTTATTGTGAATGTTTTATGTATATCTGTGATGCATTGTTTCAAAATACCGTCATCATCGTTAAAAAGAAGATATGTACGTAATATTTTATGTTTATTCAAAACAAATCGAAATGCTTGTAATAAACAATTGAATGATAATGATCCTTGAACAACTTGTAAAGTCGACAGTTCATTATATACAGCAATATCACTTGAAAAACGAACTTGTCCATCAAGAAAGATACGTTCTTGAGCAAAAGAGGCAATACCTATCAATTAAATAATAGAAATTGTTTTAATAATTTTCCATTAAATATCTTTACCTTCGTTTATATGTAACGTATACCATTGTGTCGCCTTGATATTATTCGTTATAACTGTTTGAAGTAATTGTGAATGTTGAAATATAGTTGGTTGTTGAAGAAATGGAGAAATCGAGAGTGAATGAGCATCAAAATTGAATAATGACTGATAACGATGATAAAGTTCAATAAATAACAGTGAATGCCCACCAACACTAAGAAAGCTGGTAGTTCTAGAAATTTGATTTTCATCACAATGAAGAACTTGACACCAAATAGTATGTATACGTTCTTCGAACTGATTAAGAGGAGTATCAGATATATGGGACGATAACAAAGTCGATAAAGAAAATTGGGGTGAAGGAAGTTGTTTTCTGTCTATTTTTCCATTTTGATTCAGAGGTAATTTCTCAAGAATAATGAATATTGATGGAACCATATGTGGTGGAAGATGAGATTGACAATGTTCACGCAATTCCTGTTCATTAATATCGGAACTTTGAACATATGCAACTAAATAATCATCATTCCATTTCATGACAACACAAGTGGAGATGGATGTGATGCTAAGTAAACATCGTTCGATTTCACCAAGTTCGATTCTTTGTCCATGTAATTTAACTTGAAAATCTTTTCGACTGATATAATGAAGTAAACCATTACGATCCGTCTTAACAAGATCACCTGTTTGATAAAATAGTTGACCATCTATTTCAATAAGAGCTTTTGCAGTTAAATCATCACGTCCAAGATAACCAGCAAAGATGCCTACTCCTCTCACCAGTATTTCTCCTTCTTCACCGACAATAAGAGGCTGTCCGGAATTATCTTTGACTATACAGGAATAATTAGGTAGTGGTCTACCAAGTGGAATAGTCTCTGTATCTACTTGTGAATTGACTCGATGAAATAAAGACTGAAGAGTTGTCTCCGCCGGTCCACATAAATTCCATATAGAACAGTCGTTATTTATAATGCTTTCTAATAATTCAATAAGTCGCACAGAGCAACGTTCACCTAAGGAGAAAAAGAAGAAGAAAGAAGAACAATAGTGGAAGGTAATGGTACAAGTCAGTAGTTATATATCTACCTCCAGTGCAGAGAGATCGCAAATGTCGCATAGCATATGCTTTTTTAGTGTCTTTGATAAAATTAAATAAGAGTTGCAGTAATGTGGGTACAGTATAAAGAAAAGTAATTTCTTTCCTTTCCATTAGCATAGAAAGATACTCGAAATCATAGTTTCCTTGTCGATGTAACATGATTAATGTGGCTCCTATCATTAATGTTCCTAAGATTTCCTGAACATGAAGGTCAAACGAACATCGCGCCATTTGTATAATGATATCGTTTTTGTTAAATATATCAACATGTACCAAAGATTGTACTGATTGAGTAAAATTTCTATGTCGAAGTTGAGCCTTTAAACAACGACAATTATATATAGTATGAAGTTACAAAACTCATGTTTTTACTAACCGGTTTCGGTATTCCAGTTGAACCACTTGTGAAGATTATGTAAGCCATACTATAAGGTATTATTGTGACACTTGAGAGCCGATCCACGCAAATTACACTATCCGTCTTTGTATTAGTCAAAATTGAATCAATACCAAGTAACACGGTACCATAATTAAACTTGGTCTTGGTCAAATCATGAACAAGAACAAGACGACTTTGTGTTTGTTGTGTGAGTCCATGCAAACGTTGTTGTGGATCTCGAGGTGATAATGGACAATAAACACCACCAGTCATTTCAATTGCCATTATACCAATCACCTAGGCCACACGAATTCTTTTTATCTTAAACAATTATTTCTTAATTGAACTTACCATTGATAAACTTCGCTCTACACACTGGCACACGATCTCACCTGGAAACACATGATATTCAACAAGAAGAGTTAAAGATAAGACTTGGACATAATACAATAGTTCACAATATGTTAATGATTGTTCATCTAGTTCAACAGCTAGTTTTTGTGGATGTTTCATGACTTGATGTACAAATTCATGATGAATACAAGTGAGAGGAGATGAAAATGATATTTGTGTGTTATTCATTGATTGCATTAAATATCGTTCATTTGATAATGTTAATGATAATTCATAGATTGATTTGTTTGTTGTACAGTCGAAAGATGTGAATTGTTGATGTAACATTGTTTGTAATCTTTGTGCAATTATAAAAATTGTTTCAGTATTAAATAAATCAACGGAAGCATTAATGGTACATGAAAGTTCATTTAGATATAAATCGTGCTCAAAACTAAGAATAAAATCAAATTTACTCATTATTTCATCTGCACCAATTTTAATTGAATAAGGTAGTAAAGAAAATCGACTATCACCAATCATTATTTCATTCTTCTTATCTTTTGTCATAGATGATATGAAGTCAAATGATGTATCAAGAAATACAGGATTTGATATGTTTGGATGTTGATTGAGAATACGTTGAAGTGGAAAATATGAATATTTCATACTATTTGTCGTATTATCTTGAACGTATTTAGTGATTTTATGAAATGATAAATGAGGATCGAGCTGACATCGCAAAGGTATAGCATTCACAAACATTCCGATGATGGAGTTAAATTCATCTCTATATCGACCATGTGTGTTTATTCCAATGCACAAATCTTTCTCTCCATTTGTTAATTTGAATAAAAACACATAATAAGTAGCAAGTGCAAGATGTTCCAGTGATATTTTATTTGATGATGCATAAATAAGAAAGTCATGTGAAAGATCTTGACCAAAGTCAAATGAAATAGTTGTTCCACGACCAGTTCGATGCTCATTTGAGAGACGATATCGATCATATGGTAATGATAAAGATTGATCGAGTTTACACTCATGAAGAGCATCAAACCAAAACATGCTTGCACCAGTCATAGACATTTGTTGTTCAATGACAGTATCTATACAATCAGAGAAGATAATGTATTAGAAAAGATGAAAGTAGAAGTAGTATTTATATTTACAATCGATATAACGCAGAGTAGTGTTGTCATCATATGATAATTGACCTGTTGTATATGCTTGATTAAGATCATGAAGAAAGATATTCATTGATGGAAAATCAAATAAAGCATGATGAAAATTGAAAATAAGTAGATCTCTGTGAGAAAGCAGATTATTTGAAGAGATTTGTTTGTAATAAATAATATGACATCGAAAGACAAGACCTTGAGCAAGATCAAAAAGATGAGGATTACGTTTCTCGTCGTGTAAAATTTCATTCAATTGTTCATCTGTTTCATAAGTGGTTTCGATGAACGAAAATATATCAGTGTAATTATCTCTTCGTGTAATAACTCGTTGAATGAGTTGATTCATGTCTACATCAAAGATAAGTGATGTGTGAAGTGAGAGATGCTTGCCAATAGTGAGCTGTAGAGCTTGATGAAGTTGCTTAATGGATATAGTATGACCTGATTGAAGACGATAAACGAAAGGCATATTATAGATTGCTATTTGAGGTTGGTCCGGGTCGAATCGAATTCTTTCATCAAGCCAAATACGAGCTTGTGCAAATGATGCTGGTGCTAGAATAATGAGAGCAGTGTGGGACCTAAAACTAGGGTAGTTATAACTCGGGTTATAACTTTTTGGGTTATAACCGATCAACTTTTTGGCCAAAAAGTTAATTGAGTTATAACTATCAACCGTAGTTGTAAGTTATAACTACGGTTGATAGTTATAACTCTGGTTGATAGTTATACCTTATAACTTTAACCAGAGTTATAACTATCAACCACAGTTATAAACATCAAACGCATCAGTTTTGTCAATCTTACTAGCATTTAGAGACAAAATTGATGCAGTTGATAGTTATAACTACAGTTGATGGTTATAACTCAGGTTGAAGGTCATAACTGCGGTTGATAGTTATAACTCTGGTTGAAAGTTAAAACTATGGTTGATAGTTATAACTCTAGTTATAACTGTTTTAACTTTTTACCGATTTTGTCAACTACTAACTTTTTAAAAAATAATTTTAACTCCCACACTGACGTGTAATTATGGCTATCTTGAACTGACTTTGAACTGAAATAGTATGAATAATTAATCTTCAGTGCTGAAAAGGCACATAGCTTTTGTTTCTTCTTCTTTATTATAAGAATAATATATCTATATGATCACTATATATAGCTAAGGATTTTAAGAATTGTTCAATTGTTTTGCTGGTCGCTTTTAAAAAAGCATAGTTTCAAAAAAAAATATACATTAAGAAAAAAGAAGAAAGACAGGAGAACATTACTGATCGATCTTTCACATGATTAAAGGATTTAGGAGGTTCCCATTTGACAAAAGTTGCTAGTTATAACTACGGTTGATAGTTATAACTCTGGTTAAAGGTTATAACTACGGTTGATAGTTATAACTCTGGTTGAAGGTTATAACTGCGGTTGATAGTTATAACTCTAGTTATAACTGTTTTAAATTTTTGCCAATTTTGTCAACTATCAACTTTTTGAAAAATAGTTTTAGGTCCCACACTGAATGAGAGCTTAGTGAATTATAATGTAGAAGTTAGATCGCAGAATGATGTTTAATAACAAAATGCTAGTTACTGTTTATATAATAGTCTCTCTAACTAAACAGAATTTGTTTTATAGCATGAAATCTACGAGTGTATCTTAATTCTGAGGGAATGCCAGTTTATACTCAAACGGGCTTATGAAACATTCTACTATCATAGTTGTTCTGTGTCCTAGAATGAAATATACAAATTTTGAGCATTGGTAAGTGTTATTTTTCGTTGATTTATACAAAAATACAAGACTACTCACATATTTAGAGCAGATATTCATTAGAGACCTTTACAATTTAACTACGATTTCTCTCGTGAAAATTTATTGGATAGGTCCGACTCCAACTCACTTTCAGTGTCTTCAGCAATCTTTCCTTGAAAGTTACAAAACTAGAGCACCTGAAAAAGACAACCTGAGTCATCGACGATCACAACTCATCTGAATCACTGTTTTCCCATTATTTATTTCGTTAGGATTTGTTTTAAAACTGAAAATACTATATCTGTGCATTACAATAGACTTTACTGCATATTTCACATCACTGATTTAACCGACTAACACTTTCATAAAACAATAGAACAAGCTGCACACAATCATACCTTCATTCACAATATTCTCCAATCGATGAAATACGACTAATTCCATTTCTTCTGCTTCTTCACGCAGAATAAGAGAGACGTTGTTAATGGATGAACTCACATTCATCACAGGAATGTTGCTTGATTGGGTTTGAAACAATTGCTCCAACATATATTGAAATCTTTGAGCTATTTTTGAAATAGTTGACTTTGCAAACAAATCATGTGAACAAACAAAGCGACATGATAATCTCTTATTATCTAATAATGGATTGTATTCAAATGTTAACATGAAGTCAAATTTAGCTACTTCAGCTGATTGTTCTAATGATATTTGTTCTAAATTTGCACCATTCAAACATAAATGTTCGACATCTTTTGACACACTGATAAAATCAAACATTGTCTCAAGAAATGATACATTCGATTGACTTGATCGATTATCATAAAGAATATGTTGTAATGGATAATGAGAATGTTCAAGAATTAATAAACATTTTTCTCGTACGTATTTGAGTATTTCATCAAATGACCAATTAGGATCAATTTCTACACGATATGGTAATGTTGAAACAAACATTCCAATCATATTTTGTAATTCATTTCGATACCGATTTGCATTGACAGAACCAATACATATATCAATTTGATTATGAGTTAATTTGAATAGGAAGACATAAAATATGGATAATCCAAGTTGAAAAAGTGTGAGATGATGTGATGATGCATAATTTAGAAATGATGTGGATGTTTCACTGTCGAAAGTAATTTCAGCTATAGATGCTAAACCTGATCGTTGTTGATTAGCTGATGAACGTTGTCGATCAACAGGTAATGATAATTGGCGTGCAAGATTATATCCTTCAAGTTGAGAATGCCAGAATTCACGAGATAATGACATATCCATAACATGTTCATAAACAGAATAATCTATATAATTCAGTGTATTATCATCCACAGATAATGAGTCATCAGATTCATAAGCAAGAGAAAGATCACGAAGAAAAATTGGTACAGATGCTCCATCAAACGCCGCATGATGAATACTAATCAATATGTGATCATTTTCACTCAATAGATCATCATTCTCAAATGAAATGCTATCTTGAGATTGATGATAATGACGAAGAATATGACAACGAATAACACGCCCTTTTGATAAATCAAATAAATCAGCTTGATTTAATATTTCTGTGATGAATTCATTCATATGACGATGATCATCATTATGAAGATTAATAATTGTCAATCCATATGATTTCATATCATCGTTGAGAATGATATTTGCATCTAAACAGTGTTGTATGATACGACCATTTGTATCATCAATATAAAGTGCTGTTCGAAGAATAGTATGTTTTGTGATGACACTTTGAAATGCATGATGTAATCGAATAATTGATATATGATCATTCATAGATGATATACGATAAAGTAATGGAATAACATACATATTATTCATCGTTGTTTTGTTGGATGAAAAACGAATTTGTTCATCTAAATAGATTCGATCTTGTGCAAATGATGCTGTAGCTAGAACGATATGTAATGAAGACCAAGGGGAGTTATCCAGAGTGTAGATGGTATTGATAGATTGTTGAATGAGTTGAGCATGATGAATAATTGTTGAATATTGAAATAGATTCGAAATAGAAAGAGAATTTGTTTCTAAATGAAATTCGATCTTGTATCGATGAAAGAGTTGCATGATAAGTAACGAATGACCACCAATAGTAAAGATATTTGTATCAGTTGAAATTTGATTTTGTTTGAACATCTCACACCAAATACGATGAATACTAACTTCAATATCATTTGTTGGTAGTAATAGTTCTGTATTGTTTACGAGATGTATTGGTGAGGAGTGAGGTGGCGGAAGAAGCTTTCGATCTATTTTTCCATTTTGATTCAAAGGTAATTTATCAAGAATAATAAAGAAAGATGGAATCATATGTGGCGGAAGATGAGCTTGACAATGTTGACGTAGTTGTTCTTCGTTGATATGAGCTGATTGAACATAAGCAACTAAATAATCATCATTCCATTTCATGACAACACAAGTAGAGATGGATGTTATGGTAAGTAGACATCTTTCTATTTCACCAAGTTCAATTCTTTGTCCACGAAGTTTGATTTGATGATCTTTTCTTCCTTGATAATGGAGAAGACCATTGTTATCGATTGTAACAAGATCACCTGTTCGATAAAATAGATCACCATCTATTTCAACAAGAGCTTTTGCAGTTAAATCATCACGTCCAAGATAACCAGCAAAGACACCAACACCTCCAACAAATAATTCTCCTTCTTCGCCAATAGAAACACGTTGTAAATATACATTGAATACCTTGCATTGGTAATTAGCAAGAGGACTACCTATAGGAATATCCAGATGACCAGAGACGGAGTTAATAAGATAAATTGTCGATAGCATTGTTGTTTCAGCTGGTCCGTATACATCCCACATGTAGCATGTTTTCTCCACGCAGTGTTCTAGGTGAGATACCAATTTGTGAGAAACAGTTTCACCTAAAATTTAGGAAAAGGTTGTATAATTGTTTTTTTGGGTATTCTACTAACCGCCAATTGCAAGTGATCGCAGTGTAACTAAAGGATTACTATTAAAACTCTTTTCAATAAAATTGCAGAAACGGTATAAGAAACTAGGGACAGATGCCATATACGTAATTTGTTTGTTTTCTAGCGTATTTGTGAAATATAAAAAATCCATGTTTCCATAAGGATGTAACATGACAACAGTCGCACTTGAAAGTAAAGCACTGACGATTTCGTGAATATGTGCATCAAATGTAGAAGCAAAAACTTGAATCACAGTATCCTTTTCGTTAATATAATCAATGTACTGAACAGAATATATAAAACTTAGGAGATTTTTATGTCTTGTCTGAGTCTAAAACCAAGAGAAGAAATGAAACATATTTTAGAATGCAGCGAAGACAAACCGCTTTAGGGACGCCAGTGGAACCACTTGTGAATATGATGAAAGCTATGTTGTCAGATGTAACGTTTATACTTGATAGTTGATCAACAACAGTATCACTTTTCATATCATTGTTAGTCAATACTAGATCAGTATTGACTGAAATTATATTATCGTTAAACATATTCTTTGTCAACCAATGAATAAAAACAAGACGACTTTGTGTTTGTTGCGTGAGTGCATGTAATCGATGTTGTGGATCTCGAGGTGATAGTGGACAATAAACACCACCAATCATTTCAATTGCCATTATACCAATCACCTATATGATATGAAAACCCCAATCAGACTAAACATCAATCCCAAAGAACTACTTACCATTGACAAACTTCGCTCAACACATTGACACACCACCTCACCTGGAAACACATGATATTCATTAAGAAGAGTTAAAGATAAGACTTGGACATAATACAAGAGTTCACAATATGTTAATGATTGTTCATCTAGTTCAACAGCTAGTTTTTGGGGATGTTTCATGACTTGATGTACAAATTCATGATGAATACAAGTACGAGCAGATGGAAATGATATTTGTGTGTTATTCAATGATTGCATTAGATATTGTTCATTTGATAATATTAATGATACTTCATAGATAGGTTTGTTCATTTGATTATCAATCATAGATGCAGATAATTGATGTAAGATGGAATGAAATCGTTGTGAAATCTTATCCACTGTGTCAAAATTGAACAAGTCAAGTGATGCATTGATTGTACATGACAGTTGATTGATGTTCAAATTATGATAAATAGAGAGAGATAAGTCGGATGCACTTAATATCGCATCTTCATTAATATTGAATGAGAAAGATCCTGGAACAAGTTGAGAATCATCAATCTTCTCTGTATTACTATTCTTGTACGATATGAATTCCAGAGATGTATCCAGGAATGCATGTTTTGAAATATGTGGATGTTGGTTCAGAATACGTTGAAGAGGAAAATATGAATATTTCATACTATTTGTTGTCATCTCTTGAACATGTTTGAGTAAATGATGGAAATGCCATTGAGGATCTAGTTGACATCGTAATGGGATGACATTCTCAAACAATCCAATGACTGATTTGAGTTCATCTCTGTATCGATTATTATTGATATTCATAGAAATACATAAATCTGTTTGTCCATTGGTTAATTTAAATAGAAAGATGAAATAAATAGCAAATGTAAGATGTTCAAGTGGTATGTTGTTTGATGATGCATGTGTAAGAAAGTCATGTGAAAGATCTTGACCAAAATCGAAAGAAACAGATGTTGTATGACAAGTTCGGTGTTCATTTGCAAGACGGTATCGATCAGAAGGTAACGACAAAGGTTGATCAAGTTTACAATCATGAAGAACATCAAGCCAGAACGTACTTGCTTCAAGCATCGACATTTGGTGGTCTTTGGATGAGCTTTTAGGGATCATGTCTGTACTTGGGTCTGATAATGATATTTGCTCACAAGGAAGAAGGATAGTTAATTTGCAAATGGATTCTTGAAACATCGGAAATGAAAAGAGTTGCGTAAGAATATGTTGGAAACGCTTTGATAATAGATCGACATCATCTTGATGTTTAAATATATCAGTCGAACATTTCAGAAAACATTCTGTACTTCTCGTATGATGGTGATGGATAATTGTAAGAGAAATATCAAATAGTGATATACCGTTCTGGCGATTTAGATCCCTATCATAGTAACCACTTACAACCGAACCTTCGCTCACAGTTAATTCGATTGAGTTTTTCTGTATCATTGATGATACTACAGATTCATACTGGAAAAACGTTGAAGGTAATACATTAATTTCTCGTTTGCCTTGGGAATCAATAATCTGTTGATAAGGTAAAGAAGCATGCTCGAGAATTTCAGTACTTAGCTGTTGTACTTGTTGCACGAGATGTTTAAATGTAGTATGTGGATCGATTTTGATCCGGTATAATAGAAGATTGACAAACATACCAATCATATCTTGTAACTCTTTCTCAGGTCGATTAGCTACGCTACTTACTACACACAAGTCATCATCATGATTGGTTAGTTTAAATAAGAATATATAATAACAGGCAAGAGACGATGAGAACATTGTCACATTGTTGGTAGAAGCAAATAACATCATTGCATCAACAACATCTTGATCGATAGTAAACGCAGCTGAATAACCACGGCCAGAATGATGTCGATCAGATCGGTCTTCATTGGGTACTAAATATTGTATTTTATCCCAGTTGTATCCATGCATAAGATTAGCCCAAAATCGACGAGCCTTGTTCATTTTGGACTCCGCGCTGGTATCAGCTAGCAATGCCTGTTCATACAATGCAAAGTCAATGTATTGTGGAATTGTTAACACTGATTGCTGATATTCATTTTCCCAGCATGCTCGCTCAAAGGCTTTTAGAAATGGTTTGTAAGAGCTGAGATCAAATGCGATATGGTGGATCACGAAAATAATAAGATCACCTTCGTGCAGTGAATCATCACGATTTTCAGGAGATCGTTGCACTACATGGCATCGTAAGACTTTTCCGTTTTCAACATCGAAATATTTTCCAATTGATTCGTTCGTCAGTAGACGATCAAGTTGTTCCAATGTGAAAACACCTCGGGAATGTTCAAACGAATAGATATCCTCGGTAAGTGATTGAATGTTTTGCTCGATTTGATTTCGTATTGGATTGAAACGAATGGCAGTGCGAAGAACTGTATGCTGCTGAATTACTGAAACTAAAGATAAACGAATATGTTCTATTGACACTGAACCACATTTTATTGTCAACGGGATTATATAATTGTAGGCAGAAAAATCGAAGCCGCTAAAATAAAGATTTTCATGCATGTAGATACGTTGCTGAGTAGACGAAGCTACAGCTTCTGTTCGGCCAGAAACCATCAGCCGTTGTGCTTTATGATTAGTGTTTGCAACTGTTGAATTCTTGTTTGGAAACATTTTTATGTAATAAACAAATAGAAAATATCTATTGATAATGCAAAAAGCCGATTACAATCTAGAAATAATAAAAAGATAAGAAAAAAACAAACATGAATTTGAACACATCAGAGAAAAGCTCAACATGATTAAATTCGTTATTATTATTGTAATTAGAAAATCGAAACTGCAGTTTCTATCGTTCATATAGGAATTCGATGGGCTATCATCATCTAATAATATTTCACAATCACACAAGAAAACGAACTAAGATAATATGATATTATATTGGATAAGAAGGAAAAAACAATGTTAGTTTAGTAGTGTTAGTATATAAGTTGATTAATTATTAGTAAGTATTCACAGACAAGCTTGTTTAGAACCAGTTTCATCTTCTAGTGATATCTGTAGAATAATCGGATAGTTAACGTCTCTCTCGATTATCAAAATACTGAATTTTCATCGGTAAATTAAATGACAAATAGAGAAATTACGATACAGTATAGTATCACAATGTATGCAGAGCCTAATGTTTTAATCTTTCTTAATCAAAATGAGCGAGCAGAATGAAAATAATTCTGATGATTTTCATAAGTCACAAGTATCATCGGAAAAAACTTTTAAGAACAAACCGTAATCATGACCTGCTTTTAGAATTTTCTGACCAAATACATATCTGAGTAAAACTACAACTCAAAGTATGATAATATTGGCATTCAAAGTAATTCATGATGCTATTTTCAGTCGTATTTTTCCTGAGAAATGTTTAAGTAATTATAATCGCTTTGAACTTAGAAATTTTAATGTTCTTTTCGGAGAAAGCATTTTCTATAATAAACTAATATATTATAATAAAGACACATTATTTATTTTTATTACTAAGGATTTTTCTTACCATAGTAAATTTTATTAATCTATTTATTGATGACTACTCCTAGCTTGCTTGTTTGGATGTATTCGGAGTCATATAGAGTCGGCTTATAGCTATCCAACACAACACTTTTTCAAAAATTTTTTTGTACATCATCAATTAAATCTTATATTTGAAGGACATATACTAGTTGGCATAACTTAAATATGTAGCATATGATTAACTTCTAGGTATGGTAGTTTGTTTAAAAGCATACAAATACACACCGGTCAATATTATGATAACAAGTCTGGATTCTAACAAAATCTTATGTAAAGAATGCTCAATATGTTTATTGCTATGACAAACGTTTCGATAGGATCACTCAGATTTGCTATTCTAATTTCGATCTTCATACATTTATACGCTTTTGAGCAAGTTGCCACATCTGGATATTGGCAATAGACTACATCTTTCAGTTATGCTGTCTAATACTAGTGATATAAATATAAGATCTAACTGACGATGTATAAAGAAAAAATTGAAAAACATTTTGTGTTATGTTACTTTTGATCGACTCTGTATGTAGAGTTTCTCGGAGATGGATAATTTTTCTTGTAAAATTCACCCTAAAACAGATGAAGCTTTTTGTTCAAAAGAAACAGTAGTAGATTTTGAGAACTAAAATTTTATGTAAAACTATATATTTCTTGCTACAGTGCGTAAGAATGCTGGAGTACTAACGTAAGATGCATGAAATTTTACTTCCGAGTTCCCTTATTTTGATGATTAGGAATTCTACAAGTATTTCTATAGTGTGATATCTGATAAATATTAGAATTAGTAAGTAAAAAACGAATTCAAACTAACCCGACCATCAATGTCCGGAGAGTATTAATGTTATTATCATTCTTGGTTCTAATCGTCCAAAAGAAGTAATGGAATATCGATAATCATAAAATGATCTTTGAGTTGTCTTATCATTTCATGTGCAATGATTTCTCCCTGTTTGTTGCGGACAGCCACTAATTGGTATGGTCCACGTGGTTGAATACGACGCATTTGCAAAATCATATCACGAGCATAAGTAGATGTCGATGTTGTTGATGTTACTGATAGTATTTTTATAGCATAAACGAGAACTGATCTTGTTTGACTTTGTAGCCCATAAATGATTTATTCAGGTTATCAGTATTGATTAGTGACTGTTCTGTAATACAGAAGAAAACATGACTATTGCACTGCTGTGGATGTTGAAGACAGATGGTATTCTCTGTACCAGTGTAATTAGAGTTATGAGATAGTTTTTTTTCATTTTCTTTTATTAGATCAACATCCATGTTTTCTTCTTTAGTATTTGATGATACAACTTGATGTCATTCGTTGAGCTTATTATGAATTACTGTTGCAATAGTCTCAATAGAATTTCCTTGAAGAAGATCAACCAATGGCATAAAAACAGTGGTCTCCTGTCCCAACCAATTATAGAGTGAAAGAGCTGCTAATGAATCCATACCTTGGACAGTCAGCGAACGATCTACTAGGATACGAACAATATCTGCTGCACCTAGAAGACGTGCTACAGCCATTTGAATTCGTTCAATAATAGTTGCTTTTCGATTCAAGTTCAAAGTCGTTGTACTATTAAGTCCTGTTGATGCTGTTGATACATTTGTAAGTTTCATAACAGTATAGCGTGCTTCTACTATTTTATTTAATTGAAATATTGGTAATTTGTGGCGTCTTTCATATAATGTTTGCCAATTAACAGCGAAAATAACGGGACATGGACAAGTCTTCTGACTTGTATGAAAGCGTTCGATCAACTCGAATACAGCTATTGGTGGCAATACTTCAAAGCCATGTGTACTTTGTAAAGTGCTGAGCCTATCTCGCTGTCGATGAAACATGCTTGCACTACTTACAGCAGGCAAGCTAACTGAGAGCGCAGGTAAACTTAGTTGAGTCATACGATAGTGAGCAAGAGCATCGAGAAATTGATTACCAGCATTATAACCAGCAGATGAACCTTCAAGTAAATGATTTCGAATTGATGAAAACATAATAAAGAAATGAATAGGTGCATCAAGAAACTGTGTAGCTTGATGAAGATACCATGCACCACGAACTTTTGGTGGTAAAACAAGTGATAAATGTTCTTGTATTAAATTATTTAAAGTGCGATCTTCTGCAACAACAGCTCTATGAATAATACCACGAATAGGATAACAACTTTTATTTATTGCGGATTCGAAGGTTTTTCAAGTTCAACTAATGTTCGAGGACTCATTAGTACAATATTTTTAACACCTTGTTGTTCAATCATCCACCGAGACATTGTTAAACCAAGACCACCAGATATTAAAATTGTTCCTTGATTACAAACTTCTGATGGAAACATTGTATTATCACTCACAACTATTGATTAAGAAAACAGAAAAAATAATAATTAAAAGAAAAAAAAGATATAATTACCTTTTAATAAACTATTAGATTGTTTTTTATGAATAGTTAATGGTTGATCAGACAAAGTTATACGAATAACTGTTTTACCCATAACTTGACCACTATTACATCTTAATAATGCTTCTATTACTTGAGATGGTTCATAAGTAACTGTTGGTTCAACAGCACGCAATTTATGTTGTATAAATAAATCAATTGCTTCTTCTAGCATAACACGAATAAGAGGTGATACATGATCAGCAAGTCCAGCGAAGTCAGTCACATGAAAACTACAATCTGATCGTAATTGAAACATCGATAAATTGCCATTATGATAAATATCTCGTTTACCCCATTCAACAAAATTACCGTGATATGCTAATAATTTAATTGATTCTTTTAATAAATTACCTGATAATGAATTAACAATAACATCAACACCTTGTGGAAGGATTTTACGTATATTGTTAACAAAAGAAGTATCTCGACTATTAAATACATGTTCAATACCATAATATTCATGAAGAAAACGTCGTTTTTCTTCAGTTCCAGCTGTAGCAATAACACGAGCACCAATATATTGACAATATTGAATACACCATTGTCCTGCAGCACCTGTTGAAGCATGAATAAGAACAGTTTGATCAGTTTTCAAATGAACACAATATTTAAGAGAATATATAACTGTTAAAAGTGGAGTTGGCATACCACATAATTGTTCATCAGTAAGAGGAAAATCAGATGGAATACGTATTATAAGTTGTGAATTAATCATAATATGAGAATGATATGTACCAAGACTAGTATTACCTACAACATGATCACCAACCTGATAATTAGTTGTAGGACATGCACGTACAATGGTACCAACAAAATCTGAGCCTGGTTCTGTATCTTAATTAACTCTTGGTTGATTTTCATCAGATTGTGCAAAAGTACGTGTATATGGATAAAGACCACGTGATTTGAGTACATCACGAAAATTAATACCAACACAATGAACACAAACTTCTACTATGCCCGGTAATAATTCTTTTTCTCTCTCTTCTTCAATCCATGTTAATTCAGAAAGAAAATGAGATTGTGGTACACAAAGACGAAATGCTTTTTCATCAGCATCTCGTTTAGGAATAATAGAACTTTGTTCGTATTTAGATTTCTTTTGTTCATCATTATTTTTGTAACATTTCATAATGTCATGTTAAATGTTGAACTTGATTTTGATTTGTATGATTACGACGAAGAACAACTTGACAAATATCAGTTGAATATCTTGAATTAATCATATATTCTATTAAAGTATGAATAAATGTTGATTGATTATTATTATTTAATGATATTTGAAGATCAATAAGTTTTAATCGATTTCGTTCATATTCAGTTATTAAACTTCGTGCAAGGCCAATAAATGGTGATGCAATTAAATTAAGATTAGAATCATTATTAAATTGAGCATGATCTGTAAGAACATATACGAATGGATAAAAATATGGTGATGATTTTTGAATTGTTTGAAGAATATGTGATAATGTTCCACATATTAGTTCTTCATTTTGTTTAAATGCTAAATCATCATTATTTTCATTAAGTGCTACTTGATCAAGTTGCCATGCAAAAATAATAGATACTTGTTTATAAGTAGTTAATAGAACTGTTATTGCAGAACAAATCATATCTAAAGTTGAATTCTGAATATCAAAAATTCTGATATTTGAACATGGTAATAATGATGATAGAATATGACTAAAACTATTCTTATTATTATTATCGTTTTTAGTGAATATTAACCATGTTTGATTTTTTCTTTCATCAAGTGTTTGTAATATTTCTTTTGATATTGTCTTTTGACTAATAATTAATGTACTTTCATTTTGATTTAATATTGATTCAGTAATATCAAATCA
>CAJNOI010000926.1:0-22421 GCA_905250115.1 Adineta steineri | reverse complement strand
TCTTCATTAACATGTCATACCAATACAAAACTCTTTTGAGCACATGATGTGTTTTTTGCAATCTGCTTAGCAATTTCTATAATCGTGCTGAAATCAAATATTTTATTTTTATTAGACTGACATGTCGCTCGTAGATCAAAGATAAAAATTGTGTTAACTATTCATTGAAGAGAATGTTCAACAATATTATCGAATAAAGAGAAAAATATGATGAGAGTATAAGCACATGAAGTATCAGTCAAGGTTGAAAAGTAAGAAATATGATAGAAATTATGTTGAGATACTTCTTAAAGATGTACATACGTAATGTCTAACTAGATTATCGAAATTAATAAGTACTATAGATGAAGAGTCCTAAAAAATATAGATATAATATTCAAATACATCTCCAAAGAGTACATGTTGATAACTATGTAGTACATACATATGAATGAGTACAGTATGAATGTTAGGCTCGATTAATGCAGAATTAAATTCTCCACTCTGCACAACCAACTAGAAGTACAGCACATTTTTAGGAGTGAATGTCAACAACAAAAACTAGAATCCGCTGTTAACTTTCAGTACGTTCTTTATTGTTCCTTTATCAGGTTAACAACTTATAACTACATTGAATACTATATATTTACTTAAGTAGTATCAGAAAAGAGAAAAAGAAAGATAAAGATAAAGAAGCATGAAAAGAAAAAGAGAAACATGAGAAAGAAAAGAAGAAAAAGCATGTATAAACTTAAATGAGACAAATTTGATATAGATAAACTCGAATCATTGCACCAGTAAGGCAGATTTTGCTTTTCATAGACGACCTCTTTTTGTTAGGATGTGGATGGGAATGTAACACTCACTCACACTCACACCCATCCTTTCTCTTCGTCGTTTTTGATTTATATTTATACCATCTTCTGCTTGAACAATCTCTATAGTCGAGGAATTGCTTTCATACTGGGCGACATGAATCACAAACACCTCTGTTATCAGTTGTTACTGATTAGTACGTAGTAGAAATAAAGACTAAAAGAATGCGAGTGTTGCACTTTACCATCGTATTATATAGTCTACGAAAAGAAAGAAAAGAAAACAAACCATAGATGAGTCACGCAATAGTACACTTCAATCTACCGACTAATCCTGTAATATAACTAACTGAGAGTCGATTTTCATTACTGATACTGCAATTTAATTACTGAGCTTATTATCTATTCTACTGATCACTCGAATCCATGCCATTCTTTTTTAGCTTGACAAACTCTATGAAATGATGTATAAATAAATCCAAAACAAAATTTTGTAGAAAGCTTGACTCTGAAACATCTGACAAAGTTTCAAAGATAGTGGATATACCGGGTCTTCTTTAATTGACATAATAAAAATGACTGAATTATACAAGTTGTTTTCGTAATCATAACAAGATCATTTTATTCAATATATTGACGTAAATACATGATTATTCTTGTTCTAGATAAATATCTCAATGGTACACTACGTATGTCGGTCTCATCGTGCCTTTTTCGTACTGCTCTTCGTGATGATATGCGGTCTAATGATATATCTTTATACCTTTCAATATTACCACTTGGCCAAATCGTTGGCCTCGTCATCCACTAACGATAGTAACCGCATTGATTTGAATGTTGTTACTAACGAGTCACTTAAGTGTATCAAAACTAAAGTGCTATTGGGCTCGTATCAAACTACAGTATGCGTGCATGATATAAAGCGAGACACAGATGTAAGTGGTCTACTAACATCGGCTGGAATTTGGGAAGAATCTTTGGTAACACATATCCTGCGTATCCTCGCCACCTATCGTCATTTAGCTTTTTTCGATATCGGTGCCAATCTAGGCGTTTATACAATGTATGCTGCGTCAATGGGTTGTCCAACAGTGGTTGCTATCGAATGTTTTGGGCCTAATATCGAGCGAATACGACGAGCAGTACAGATTGAGCATGTTCAACAACGAGTTATTCTAATTCCTCGCGCACTGTACAACCGGTCAGGTGCCTATTTGTCGCTTCGATCAAATATTAAAAATAACATTGGTTCCCAACGACTCAACCTTGAGGTATCAAAAAATGAAGCGGATCCTCTTGTTGTGAAAACCATCCGTTTTGATGATCTGCTGTCAATTGTTAACGAACGAAAAATTCATGAAGCAATAATTAAAATTGACATCGAAACGTCGGAACACTTTTTATGTGAAACAGGTGAACGCATATTCGATCAGGTGAACATTCAGTTTATTATGATGGAATGGGCGAATATTAAGACAATCCCACAGAGAGCCGATGCAATCATACAGTTTTTCACTAACCGCCACTATATTCCGTTCAATTCGGAAACATGCCAACCACATATTAATCGAACAAATTACGTCAAGTGGGCATCTCAAGATATATATTGGATAAAACAAAACTATACTCATCTTTGTAACATAACAATATAGAGCATGACCTGAATTTGTTAAACATTACTACAACATATATTTCTGTGAATATAGATTCACAAACATCCTATTCATCAAAGTTGTAATGAGACGTGTGGGTGTGGACCTATGTCTCATTCAAAACTTTATCTACACTCACATTCTTAAGATTTTTCTAAAACGTTATTTGTATATACCATATAGAATGCCTAAGTTTTTATAGAATATTGGTCATCTTCTAAAATTAAATTAAAACTTTAATTAAGAAGTGGGCTTGATGAAGGTTCTTCTGTCATCTTGACGCCCACACCCACCTTTAAGACTTTTTTGTATGAATATTACATTTTTATTTATAAAGACGAACTAGAAGATTATTTAACTGTTGAGATTGCAAGTTACTAAATGTTTGATTAGTAAATGTTCTAATAGTAAATGACGACATTGTCATGATTACTTCTGCTCTTTTGAAATCCACAATATTATCTTGTATATAGATGTTGATAACAGGAATATTTCTTAGGAATGCTGCTGATACTAATGCAAACATATTTATCGTCGATGAAGAACCTAGAATAATTACTGCTGTACTTTGTGTACCTTGCATAACCATATCAAATCCATAATGTATTTCAGCTGCAGCAGTAATAGGTGTTGGATCTATATTAAAATCACGACCAATCATAAAATCATGAACTGATTGGAATTGTTTTCTAATTTTAATCATTTCTATATCTGTTTTTAACATATTTGAAGTTGCAAAATGTGTTAAACCATCGAGTTGAATCATTTGTTGTTGTACAAGTGATATTAATAACATAGTATCATATTGTGTTTCTGCAAATAATAATAATGATGGTTTTGATGATTTATAACTACTCATTAAACGATCACCACGTAACCATAATTGATCTCTAATAAATTTTCTACTTGTTGCAGTTCCATTTACTCGTCCAGTTGTATCTCCTTTATTACTAATATGTATATAATCTTTTGTAAATGAATGTGTAGTATCATCATTCTTATCAACAGGCATAACAAAACTTCTAATATTAGCATATTTACGTGCATTTGCACATAAATGAAAATCTTCACCTGTATTCCATGAATATATTTTATCATGAAACATAAGTTTAACCCATTCACTCTCCATAAACCAACTTCCACCAACGACATCAACTTCAATTATTTGACTACTTTTTGATACAGGACCATAATAATAACTTTCTGATGTAGGTGTACCTTTAGTTCCTAAAATACCACGATATTCTTTTGTATTAATTGTATACATTGCAACTTCTAAATATCGTTTTTGCGGTATACAATCATCATCAAAAACAATGACATATTTTGTTCGACATTGCAGTGCAAGTTGAAATCTTCCAAAATATTTTAATTGCATTTGTCCCATGCCCACGAATAAAATCGACGGTAATGTCATGCAAAATTCTATACATTTTTCAGTACAATTAGATCTAATCTCATTATTATTGGTATTATTCATTTTACATTTATTTTCTATACACCATTTATTACAATAATTTGATCCATTGTAGAATAATGAACGCATTTCTTTAATTTCAACATCAAGTTTATCTGCAATAGGTGAAGCAAAATGAATAATCCAGATCTCCTTTGGTGGATGTGTTTGTATAAGAAGTGCTTCAATCCATCGTCGAATTAAACCTTCACGTCTATATAATCCAATAACCGCAGTAAGTGCAAATATATCCTCATTTTTCTTTAATATATTATATTGACTAGGAATTTTAAGTATTTCATTTAGAGTAAGAGCCGATTGTACTTTTGTTAAATTTATCATCATATTTCGTCTATTAGTATGTGATGATATATTTGTATATGAATAAACATATTGAGCAACAGAATCTTGACGAAATTTTGTCATACATTTTATATTTGATTTATAATTTCCGGTAAAATAATTCTCAATAATAGCTGCAATTTGTTTTGATGCTGTTCCATCACCAAAAATATTTCTTTTCGATGTTTGATTCGTTATTTTAATATTTATTAATTCATCATTAACTGCTTTTATAATATCATCATAAAAAATCCCTATTTGTTTAATTGTACCAAGATAAATTCCTTCAGGTCTTTCAGTTGTCATTCTCATTAATATAACTGGTTTTCCAATACTAACCGCTTCTTCTTGAATTCCACCTGAATCAGTCATAATTATATCTGATTCTAATAAAACATATCCAAATATGTCGTATGATATTGGATCAACAATTTTAACATTATTTAAGTTATTTAAAATTTTTAATACGATATTTTTAACATTTGGATTTGGATGGACAGGTAAAATAATTAAAATATTTTCATTATGTTCATTAGCTATAGTTTTTATAGCACGGCACATATCAGATAAATATTGAAAATTTTCTCTTCGATGCATAGTAACAAGAATAACAACTGAATGATTTTTATTTAATGACTTCTTTTTAAAATTATCAATTATTCTTAATATTGAATTCTTTTTATTTGGATTTTCATGTTTATAATATTGATAGAATGCATCAACACCAGTATTACCAGTTATAAATATATCTGTTTCACAAGCACCTTCTCGAATAAGTACTTCTTTAGCAAATGTTGTTGGTGCAAACATAAGTTTAGCAAATGAATCAATTATTTTTCGATTAAGTTCTTCAGGAAATGGATTTGATAAATTAAATGTTCGAAGACCGGCTTCAACATGTGCAACTGGAATTTGATTATATGCAGCAACTAAAGCAGATACAAGTGCAGTTGTTGTATCACCTTGAACAATTAATAAATTTGGTTTAATTAGATTTATTTGTTCATTTATTTGAAAAAATATTCGATGAAATAAATCCGGTAAGCTTTGATTATTCATCATTAAATCTAAATCAATATCAACTGTTTGTTTAAATGCCATTAAACTTTGGCGTAAAATTTCTCGATGTTGACCAGTACTAAGAACAATAATTTGAAATTTTGAACGATAATAATCAGATTTTAATTCAGCAATTAATGGAGCACATTTTATTCCTTCAGGACGTGTACCTAATACAATAAGTATTTTAGGAAGACTTTTATTATTGACTGATATATCAGATGTTTGTTTATTTTTATAATAATTCAATTTAAATAAATTTGGCCATGATGAAATATTCATATTATCATTTTTCAACAGCATATTTGACGTAATAATGTAAAGAAATAAAATAAATATTAGAATCAATGTACACAAACGTCCCACTCGCACATAACTCATATTTTAATCTAAAAAAAATGAATTATTATGATACATTGATATTATAATATGAAATCAAAAATAATCGGAGAAAATAAGAGAGGACAAACGATTTCTATATCGAACTTGTACAATCTTAAATTTTTGTCTACACACACACAAACTGGGGCCAATACTAACTTCTCTGATTCGTATACGGAGATATATGACTGATATATACCACTGTAGATTACTGTATGCAGTCGTATATGGTCGCCCAAGCGGGAAGCAGCTGAATTTTTATTATTCTATTTTAGCAGAGCAATATGATAATATAGCAGAATGAAGCCTGAAAGCAAAACCGATTGTATTTACGCCATATCCGATCGAAATACGATCGCTTACGAAATCCGTAATGTTCGATCTGGGTTTCTTGCTACGGATATGTATATATTTTTCTCAGTTGAGTCGACGTAGTTTTATTATTTACTATCAACAGATGCATGTTTTATTAATCATTATATTGAGAAAATTTTTAAAAGTATCTTTTAGACAATTTTACAGTGAAATCAACATTTATTGCAATGATGATTAGTTGTCTAAGATCGATTCATGTGAAGAATCTAAAACTGAACCAAACATGATAAGACATGTATTTACCATATCAATATTATATGAAATGATTGAGTGCATCATTCACTTTTTTATCAGACAAATAAATATATGATTTACTAAAACTTATTATTCGATGTAGATTACATCTTGTCTTCTAATATATTGTAAAAAAATAAAATCTCTTGAATGAGTGTGGATCAGGTAAAATACTCATATCCACACCCACCCTTCTTTTATTTTTCGTGATACAACGATTTTCTGATTGATAATTATGAAACGTAGATATCTTGTGTTAGAATTTGACAAAAAAAGCAAGTAGAACTGTCACATATCATTACAATGTTTTAATATTAGTAGTTGTTATAATTTTGACATCACATACCTGTAATTCTTCCAAATAAGTTATTTTACTAGCGTTAAATGCAACATATCGAAAGGAACGAAAACCATGATTAAATTGGCTAGAATTAAAGATAATCATATATTGTAGCTTATTTGATGTCGAATTTTGACTTCTTATAGTAATACCTTTCTTTGATGGATATGTAATCCACAAAAGACCATCAAAGGATAAGTTCATATCAATGTTATTTTGTAATTCACGTGTATGTCCAATTATCAGTGCAAATGAAAGATTTGTTCGAATATATAAAAAGTCCATAGCAAAAAACTCTCCTTGTCGAGTATTTCTTCCAATGCGCCAACAAGTACTTGGCTTGTTATCAACTGCGCTTAAAGTCGTATGAGAAGCGAAAAAAGAAATACCAGGTCCACTTGGTAGATTATTTCGTGTACCTCGTTCGAAATCTTTTGAAATATTAAATGGAATATGTTCGATATCAATTGGTAGAATATTCGTATAAAATATAAATTCATCATTTGGATTTGATGATTTAATATAATAAGGGAAACGACGTTTTGATGTACGAGAAAATTTTATATTAACTGTATTATTAGATTGATTCCAACGAAGATTATGTTCTAGAATACGAATAGCTAAAACCGAACTTTGATGTTGATATTGAAGAAAATTTGATGATGATGAAAATGATGCACCGGTATGGCTTCCTGGCAAATTACGAATATCCATATTGAATTGTGATGGAATATCATTCAACCAAATAGAAAAAAATACATCACTAAGATGAATCAAATCTATTTAGATACATTAAAAAAATCATATTATTTTATTTAATTATTTTATAGTATGTCTCAAGAGTTACTTATATAAAGTAATTTGGTATAATTCTACTATGTATTAGATTTAATCGACTATTATTATGAATTTTATATTTCTAACAAAGAAGTTTACAATTACTATTCAATGCAAATAAATTTTGTCCTTATCAAAAACATTTATAATATGTGAAAAATGAATCTTTTGTTTTTTGATGATGAAAACCTCATAAACTGCTTAACAACTGTAATAAATGATAAAATTATTTTGCAAGAGTAACTGTTGAGTAGGCATATACCGAGCCCAACACAAGACCGAGAGTCTCGATCTTCTTGATTTTCGCTTTTTCTCATATTGTAATATTCTATTGACTTACTACGATTATTCTTTAAATAGGTGTGCAAATATTCAATATGTCGTTGAGCATATTCACGCAAGAAAATACTTCCACAACCAATCCATGAAAAACCAGTATGTAAATTAATATTTTTGTCAAAATAACTCCACATCAAATTTGTATAGAATGTACCTGGATCAGTAACAGAATGTAATATATATGGATCAGCTCGAAAATCAGCGATGAGACTTTTTAGATAGAATGATGCATCCCAATCATCATCAGCATAAAAACAAGCAATACTATTTGCTTCAGCACATGCACGATATTTTGCTTCATCTTTAAGATTTTCTTTTGAATTAATCACACGAATATCAATTAAGACACTTGTATTCTGTTGGAACTGAGTTTTTTCGAGAGTAATTTCTGGATTATTATTCCAAATAACGATTTCTTTGAAGAGCTTAGAATTAACTAAATTATTTACAGCTCTTGCCACACTTGCTGATCGTTTCCAATGAAGTACTATGGCACTCAACTTATACTTTTGTATAAGATCGATTTCATATTGTTTTGCTTGGAGTAACTCGAATTCAGTGAAGCCAATATTGACGTGTTTATCATCATAATATGACTGAATTTGTTCGATATTTTGACGAAAACGATATATTTGATGTAAGAGTAAGAATAAAGCCAGGGAAATGAATATGATTCCATATTTTTTTTTCATTATTAATTTGAAGCAATACACGAGTTTGCATAAAGAAAACGTTTATTTGAATATAATCGAGGCAAATAGATGGATTTACATTGCCTCGATCTGAAGTAACTAATAATACAATGTAAGTATAGGCTAGGAAAAAAAGAGATATTATTGTATAAAGTCATCTAACAAACTATATTACTAATGTTTTTATTCAATTAATGCATTTGGGTACATCTGTCCGTTATCGGAAAATTAAAGAATTAAACTAAATTTTATATATATTACAGAAGCAATTGCCTGATGAATATCTATGCAATCCGTTTAAGAAAATATTCTACAGTTTGGAAGATATCTGATTTCTTTTCCGAATAAATTACCAATCAGACAGTACATTTTTTTGTGATAGTTCTATCTTATTGAAGGTAGATGTGCTTGATTTGAAATTTTCAATATGAATACATCTCAAGTAAAAGTCTTACTAAAACAAAAACTAAACACAAAAAGTAATAAATTGTTGATGGTTTGATTATTATACGATACTAGAATGACGAAATACAGATCTTAATCAGTATCTACATTGAGAAGAAATTCATCTTGTTATATATTACGAGGAGGCATGATAAATCATACTTCTTTTCAGTATATTTAACATTCATGTTTTTCTACTGAGTGAGATTTTCTTTCTTTCTAGCAGTCTTCACCTTCACATCCATTTTTCCTGTCTGATTAATTTTGTTCCGTTCTTTTTTGTCAGCATTTTATTTTCTCACCATATTTTATATGTCTAAATGTTTGTTTCAGTATTACTCATTCACTTACTTAGTTCAATATTTTTCTTATTGTGTTCTCATAATTTTTATTTCATCAGAACAGTGTCTATCATCTAATTTTGACTGAAAGTAATTGTTATACATCTACTAAAAATGGATGATATAATATAGTATCCAGAGAATGGTTAGAGATTCAATAGTATTTCTAAATGTCCTACGAGGATCCTATGTGATTTAAATAAACTAAAATGGAGTCTAATATTCATACTATCCTTGTTTCATGTATATGCACCACATAGTAGTCAACATGTACTATTTTGAGATGTATTTAAACATGATATCTATATTTTCTAGGATTCTCCATCTTCAGATGCTTATGCTCTTATCATATTTTTCTCTTTATTCGATAATATTGTTGAGCATTCTCTTCAATCAATAGTTAACACAATTTTTATCTTTGATCTACGAGTGACGTGTCAGTCTAATAAAAATAAAATATTTCATTTCAGCACCATCATAGAAATTGTTAAGCAGATTGCAAAAAAACACGTCATGTGCTCAAAAGAGTTTTGTATTGGTATGACATGTTAATGAAGAATAAATTCTTGGTGAACAATAGATAGTATTTTCTTAACTATTGTATTTTATTATTTCAATAGTCTTTTAAACATGTAAGAAGATCTCTGTACTTATAAAGAGAATGAAATTAGGAGAAAATGATCTAAAATCTTACCTGAAACGTGATTGTTGATAATTTATCTGTACTCCGACGAGATTTTTAAAATATATATGACATAAGTTACTCATTTCTCTTTTTCTCTTCTTCATACGTGATTCTGATTACTCAACAAATAGGGCTTACAGTTTTGTATATTATATTTATTGAGTAACGAGAATCACGTATCAGGAAGAGAAAAAGAGAAACGAGTAGGTTATATTTTATACTTAAAAACCACGTAGAAGCACAGAAAAATTATCATCAATTATGTTCTAAGTAAGATATATGATTAGTTTTTATTAATTTCATTCTCTTTATGAGTACAAAGATCTTCGTAGATGTTCAAAGACTATTGCAATGATGAAATACAATAATCAAAAAAATATTATCTTTTATTCATAGAAAAATTATTCTTCATTAACATTGCATAGTAATTTAAATGAAAATTAAAAAGTAATGACTAATAATTAAATGACGAATAAAATAATATAAGTGAGCAATGAAATGATTTAAATGAGCAACATTGATATTGAGCGGCAAAGAATTCAAAGGAGCAATAATTTATTTAATTTAAGCGGAAATTCTATATAAAAAATAATATGCATTCATTAACATTGGTTTCCTTTCCATCTATTTTGTCGTATAGATTACATACATACGATATACGCATGTGTATCCTGCTGTTTTTTCCTTTTCTTTCTTTCTTTCTTTTTAGGTATTTTCCCGTCTCATTTTAGTGTTTTACATGTTCTCTTTGATTTGTTCTATCGCGTTCATATATATATTTACTAGTTTTGAAAATAAACTGAATATTTCTTAGCAATTTATGAATACAAATGGCTTCATCACAGCGTGTGACGCTATATGGTTCTGATAGCGAAAGAGACAATGATGTGGAATTGGTGTTTTTTCAAATAATGAAGAAAAAGTTAAAAAAAACAATGGAAGAAATTGGGTTTTAGTATATGTATGTATGACAACAACGATGTTGCTATTAATGACATAAGGATTGGTGATATATGAAGCAAAACTGACAGAAATATAACCAGTGAAGAAACAACAATAACATAGTAGATAAAGAAATAACACGACATAGAAATTGCAGATTCAACGTATTTGATATATATATAAATCTGTCTACTCCAACATATGATGCGTATACTTGACTGAAAATGCTGGCGAATGGAGAAGTGCAACTTCCACTTGTCCATTATTCCTGAAGAATTAGATCTATAAGCACACCATTGGGATATCTATGAGACTAAACTATTGCAAAGCTTCACTAGAGACAAAAAATACAGGAATTGGTACAAAAATAAAGCGAGGCAGACCATCTAAAGCCCCAGAACCTTTGATCACACAATAATTTTTTATTATTATAATATATTTTTTCCTGTTCCAATATGAATTTTTAAGGGTGAGTGTGGGTGTCTGTGAACACAAGATAGAAGAGCAAAGACACACACCCACACCCACTCTCGAGATTGTAAAATGAACGTCATGTGCTCAAAAGAGTTTTGTATTGGTATGAAATGTCAATGAAAAATAAATTCGTGATGAACAAACTATAGTATTTTTTTAATTATTGTATTTTATCATTGCAGTACTCTCAAATATCTAAGAAGATCTTTCTATTGATTAAGAGAATGAAATTAACAAAATCTAATTATATATCTAGCTTCGAACGTGATTGTTGATAATTTGTCTAAGTTTCTACGAGATTTTTAAAATATATATAATATAAATTACTTGTTTCTCTTTCTGATACCTGATTCTTATAACTCAATAAAAAGGGCTGACAATATATTGTATATTGTATTTGTTGAGTAAGAATAATCATATATGAAGAAGAGCAAAAAGAGAAATGAGTAACTTATATTATATATACTTAAAAGTTCCATAGAAGCACAGATAAATTACCATTAATCATGTCCTCAGTAAAATATTTGATTTTCGTGACAGTGTGCGTGTTGGTATTCATTTCATCTACGAGCCACACACTCACGCCCACCAACATCCTCAAGATGGGACGAAAATATATTCCCTGTGGTGTTTAATAATTTTCCAACAAAATTAAAATAGCAAGTGCAACGCACGTGAATGATTCTTGCTTGTTGTTGGAAAAAACCAAGCTGCGTCATCGTGATTTTCGACGTTATACGATATCAAAGGTAGTAATAAAAGTACGTGTGCATCTATGCAAAAAACATATTTATTTGTCATTCTACCTGTGCGTCAACTAGGAAGAAGAAATCTTTCGAACATATTTTTAATAATATACTTTATGCGAAATGATACCTATGGCGAATGTCGTTGAGCAAGCTAATAATCAACTGGCGATTAGATCAGAATTAGCTACAGGTACGCATATAGAAAACATTGATTCTGAACGCATCTACAATGCTGAAAGTGTACCCAAAGAGTTTTTTTGTCCGATTTGTTCATGTTTATTATGGCAACCACGGTCGTGTGGGTCATGCCAGAATTTATTTTGTGAAGCCTGTATTCAAAAGTGGCTCCAAACAAATACGAAGTGTCCATATGGGTGTGTACAATATCAAGATAAACGTTGTTCACCACAAATTCGATGTCTTTTGTCCAACATATGGGTTCGCTGTCAAAGTACCGGTTACGGTTGCACAGCAATACTCTCTTACGATACATTAGAAGCACATCAAACAGATCAATGTGAATATCCATCTGGTCGTTGTCGATATTGTGAGAATCTGATGCTAAGGAGTGAGATCGTCGCTCATGAACACGAATGTGGTCAGAACTCCGGTAGCTGTGCCAAATGTAATTCTCTTGTGCCTTTGTTTTTACTGGAACAGCATAAACTATCATGTGTTCGAGTCCGCTTACAACAGTTAGTGCAAAACATTCATCAATTGCAAAATTTCACTCAGCCGGGTTACACATTTCCACCCGATCCTCCACAACAAAATATTGCAAATTCGATAGTGAATACTGACCATTACACAGAAGAAGAACGACAAATACAGAAGGAATATTATAATTTACCTTGGTATCGTTGTTTTTGGTCTCTGGCTTGCCTAATTTTTATGAATCCACTCGATGCTCCGCAAATCCTTTTAACCGTGTGGCAAACGGGTTGGGGTTCTACCATCGGATGTTTTTTGGTATTTATTTTCATAGTCTCCGCTTTTTGTTTTCAAAACATATGTACCGGTTTCCTTTCGATTATTCTTTTTACTGGACTTTTACATAACGGTGCACCATGGTTTCTAAGCTTGGTCAATGACAGTTCTATAATGATATTTTCTACCATTCTCTTTCTAATAGTGGGCTCATTACGTATCCATGTAAATGCTCACCAACTGAGAAAAAGAAATCCCATAGGACGTAGTCTGTTAGCATGGCTTTGTAGCATAGTTGTTTGGAAACTTCTGTTACTATTTGTTCGTTTTTATTGTCGATGGATTCCCGCTTATGTGACTGCAACCTTCGTTACTGGGATCAGCATTTTCATTGCTTTAATACTTCGATTCTTTTCAATGCAATCATCGACTTAGAGACAATCTTAAAAAACCATCACACAATATTATGAACCTACTCAAAAATAATATATTGTTCAACTTTTTTGCTTTCGTCCATTTATTAAACACGAGATAATATCAATTACTATAACTACGAATTTATTCAGTCAAATAAAACGATTTTTTGAAGATTAATGAAGAACAAAGAAATATTTCATTGTAATTCAGTTGTATCCATACTATTTCGAAAGAAAACATTCGATCAAAGATGAATCATCGGCAGAAATTGAATATCACATAGGATATGCATGATTGTTTCCTACTATACAAACTATTTTTCATGTTCAAAAGATATCATAAAAAGTGAGGGTGTGAGACGAAATTGAGTCTCACGGTTATTTTATTAGTTAAGTCTTGTTTTACAATTCATTTTTGGGCTTTTATTGGCTAATTATTCTTTTGAGAAAGGTTTAATTTTTGCAATTTATTTCTCATCTGCCATGTTTTATATTTAAAATTTGAGTAAAGATTTCAATATAAATTAATAGAATTTCGATATTTCTAACATAAATATATAAGACCTATCTTGACTCTTATAATCAACAAATTCAATATTTTCTTTTATTAGTTGTCTTTATTATTTGACAAGATTATATTATATTGCTTGAATAAAAAAGATTTCAAATAAATAATAATGATCTGATAATTAACAAATAAATTCATTTATTTTGTTCATTGTTGTATATTCTAGACAAAATTTGTTTTTTTTTCGAAGACGATACTTAATTATTGTGAGTTATATTTTATTTATACTTATAGAAACATTGCATAATATGATACATGATTATTCACTTCCTATATGTAATTTATCAAAAAGAATATATTTCTCTTTATTATTATTCTCACACGAAGTGCGTGGTTGTAGGTGCTAACGATGATTAATTCAAGAACAGAAAAAAATACGTATGTTGGTTTTTTCCTGGTATGACTCATATTTGTCTTGTATTCAAATGTACAATATGAATAACGATATGTATGTATCTTGAGGGTATAGGTGAGGGCGAGACTGGTTGTTTTCTGAAAACTGATTGGTACTCACAGAGAGAACCACGTGCTATGCAATTGAAATGTGAAACCGGTTATTTAAAAGGTGTCATATAGTGTATTTCATAAGTTTCGACCCCCTTTTTGTTTTTTTTCTTGTTTTTTCATATTCCATCGTAGGATGATTTCCAAAAGGGATTATGAAAGGACCACACTCAAGCTTTCAAGTGGAAAAAAATTCATTCTATGAACGGTAGTTTTACCAGAAAACCACATCGATGAAAACTGTGAAAATTTTTCTCAACGTGCATTTTCTACTTTTTGTACATTATATGAATTTTTCTTTAAAACAAAAATGACAAATACATCTGCTTTATTATGAAAATCAATTATCACACGAATCGTAAGGGTACTACTTAATAAAAAAATCAAAGATCGTTCTTAAGAATTCTGCGGTCACGTTGTTGAATTACTGCTCGTAATCTGTTTGAAATACTGGACATCATTCGAAAACATAAAATAGAACAAAAACTATCACCAATGGATTAGACGATATTTGAAGGATGCTAAAGCGAACAATCTGGTTATCATATATTGCATATTTATATAAGGATCTTCGCAAATTCCTGAGAATAAGGGTGTCAGGACCATGATTTTGATTTTTTATTCGATTCGTTATGACAGTGTAATGCTATTGATTACTTAGCACGCATCTATTAATGCGTGATCTTTCATGTGAATGCAACACCGTAAAAGGAACGAGGATGATATCTCGGATTGTGTTGATTAATACGCAAAAAGTAGAAAATGCACGTTGAGAAAAATTTTCACAGTTTTCATCGATGTGGTTTTCTCGTAAAACTATTGTTAATAGAATGAATTTTTTTTGCACTTGAAAGCTTGAGTGTGCGCCTTTCACAATCCCTTTTGGAAATCATCCTACGATGAAATATGAAAAAACAAGAAAAAAACAGTAAGGGGTCGAAACTTATGAAACACTCTTTATATTTGTTTGAAGAAAACAGAACATTACCGATGCGTTTTAACATCAACTTGTTTGTCGTGATGCAGAAAGGTAAATAAAGAATTTTTTTTTATTGACATCGGGAAATAAAGAAGAACAGAAAGAGAAAAATTATAAAATGTGGATGAAACAGTCGCAACGTAGTTTATGATTGTTAAGTATTGTTTTTTTCCACTCAATAGTAACAGAGAGCATAGTTTTGATCGCTGTGTGATTTTATTTTGATGTGAAGAATACCGACTAGATACGAAAGATAATATATCGACCAATGTGTTTAGTCTTGTAAAGATGGTTAGCATCTAAAGGGTTTACTTACCTGAAAGAGAAAGTTTTACATATATGATTAGTTATTTAAATAGGAATAACATTTTAAGTATTGTATTGCACTTTCTATACTGACAGTAACAGTATATTTGTTTGATCTTAGACAGATTTCAATCACTTTTTCTTTCTACAAAATTCTTCGATAATAAACATCTAATCAGCAATGTTGTTTCTTTAACATCGGACTGGTTGTTGAATGTTTCACTGTATACATGCAAATCTTGGAATTATCTTCAAAAGAAATAAATTTTATTTTGTAATAAAGACTTTTGTGTATGTCTACATAATTTTGTTGAACTGTTCTGATTTTTCTCATTAAGAAAAAGATGACAAAAAATATGTTTGTTTCAATTTCTCGACGAAAAGCTTGCTCATACTGCTGTTATCAGCTTCACTCGTCTCTGTTTCTGTTGCTGTCATATCATCTTGATAAGATGGAGATGAAAATAAATAAATCGATAAAACTTTTAGTTGTATTATTAAATATGCATCCACTGACGGACATAAATCAATATCGCTCGAATTCATTTATACAGTATGAAATTGTGATTCACATTTTCCCCCGCGTATATATTATGCTGTATGGCGCTAGGTTTCTGCATCCTACTCAACAAATCATATGCATGACTCAATAATATATGCACATCACTTGTGCTATGCGGCAACAATTCAACTTTGATCTATTATTTTATTATGAACTTCAAAACAGCAATAAAAAAAAGTCGGTCAATATATATAATGTTAGAGTTCATTCTATGTTCTTCACTGTTTCGATTAATATATGCGATAGATACTTGCGCATATTTCAGATTAGATACCTGCAAATATTGCAGCACAGATACCTTCACATATTGCAGTACAGATACATTCTAAACAGCACGATGCACAAACATCTTCGTCTTTCATCTCTTCAGCGCTTCTTCCATAATTGTATTGATTGGACAACAATGGACTAGTCTGGTCGTCTGAACCGTTATATGAATCTCTAAATGAGTTTTGCGGCTGTCTTGTTTTGTAATAGTCTGCACGCATATTAACGGTGTTGGCCATGCGTATTTCTTTTTTTCTGATTTACAAATGTGATCGTATATTTATAGTCGCATTCATTTTTTCCCAGCCGTGTAACATGACGTAATATCTTTTGTTTTTCTTATCTTAACATTCACTCGGTAATAGATAAGTGAAACTCATTTTGAGCACGAGTGTGGGTGTGGAGCAAATATAGCACACACTATGACTAATAATATTCAAATATTAGTTCATTTCCATATATACTGTGTATCTCTCAATAGGCTTCGAAAGAAAAAATTAGTTTTATTCGATACAATAATTTATATCATACTGATCAATCTTACATCCAAATAAAAGAGTTCTCTTAATATTTTTCTTTACACATGTTTTTATGCGCTTAACTTATTCTTTTTCGTTCTCTACATCCATCGACTTCTTATCTGTTAAAGAAAAAAAATGTTGACTGCATTTTTTTGTCTAAACATTTTACAAGCATTCTTTTTTCTTAAGATTTCTCTTTATCTATTCAAATATAAGATAAGTATTGTCATAAAACGAACCATCAAACATAATAATGATAGATTTTAACATATAGAGAATACAAAGGAAATAGATGCCCAACAAAATGATTATATACGTCACCATCTCGAATTGGTTGAATGTAGGCAAAGGGCTAAGATTATACCCACACACTCAAGATGGTTCTGCTAATAAATAAACATCCATTTCGATAATAATACAAATTATATTTAAGATACATTTTGTTTTAAAATCATTTCATTTGTTGATTTATTCTATCAAATTAAATTTATTTCGTTAAAACATTCTATGCTAAAAAGTGAGAAAATAAAACAGAATAACTAACTTGTGACAAAATTATTCTATTATTTTATTAACTTTTTATAGGATAAACAAAAATCTTTCATTTCTTTTTTTTTTCTACAACCAATAAGGAACATTAACTTTAATGATTAGTAAAAATCTAGATGTGATTATAATCATTTAAATCATCAAACAATGATCATTAACATATATATTTTTTAGCACGAAAATAACTAGGAAAACATTTTCTTTGTCCTTTTCGCCGGGGAGAAGGTTGTGTGTAATATATTATCTACTTTTTTGAATATCATTTGAATCATTTATTGCATAGAATTATGTTTCTCATTAAAACAGTCGAAGTACATGTTCTGTTTTGAAAGAATTGTACGATTCCAGTCATAAAAATAGGCGTGATGCTGCAGATTTTACTGATTAAGTTGTGTAAACTATAAAAGATGCACAGCTGATAGAGACGTATTCGATCACAAATATCCTGCATTATACTCTTATGATAAGGAAGAATATTAAACATGTTGTTACTTTAACATAATGGAGTGGATGATCGAACAGCCTAAAGGTAGAGTAACCGATCGGTTATTGGGAGATGCAGGTTCGATTCCTGCTCTTGTGTTACGACCTTTTTCAACAAGTCATTTGTGCTTGTGAGAAGTTATTTGTGTGGTTATATTTTGCTCATAATTCACTTTTAAACTTTTTATTTCAATTTTACAACCTTAGACATATTCACACTATTAAAGAATAATAATAGATGGTTAAATAAGGAATAAATAGTTCACACAACGTAGCTTGTGTCTTGAGCAATACCAGAGAGAAGCACCTTAGCCGCTCCATACCGCCTAAAAATAATAGTCATGATTTGAAGGATAATTCTCGTTGCAAAGGCGAAAAAACTTACTGGTCCTGGTTGTATGTAGGTGGTTGGCTTGGGATATGAAAATGGATTGAATTTGATGCCAGGTTCCTACAAAGAATACAATTGAATTCGAAAAAGAAGAAAGACATGTTCTTTTTTCATTGATATATGCACAAAAGTAGGACTCGCTAGTTGTTAACTTTAAATGAAGCAGATTACTCGTGACCTCATCTTGTAGTTTTAGTTGCTTCACGTTATTGCTATTTGTGAAAACATTTAAAGAAAATTTTCAGTTTCTCAAATCGCTGACTAATATTGTATTTATCATTTGCTAATTGACGGGCAAACGTCTAAATTTCATACAGATATTTAGACACTATTGAATTATTAACCTTTCGACTTCTTTTGTTATTATCTGAAACTATACAACACATCAAACTATGATTTTTGAAAGTCCTCACGAATTCTATTAAAAAAAGAACAGTATATATATATACATACTTCGCCAGTATACATTCCTGGGATTGAAACAAGAGGTCCTGGAGTACCATTTCCACCGTTTGTTATGTTCAGTTGTGCACAAGATATATAAAATTGAGCGCCACCATGGAAGTCATGAAGGGCTATGTGCTCAGGACGTAGAAGGTACCTATTTTTTAGAATGATCGACTTCAAATGGTTTAATATGATCAAAAAAAAATACGTACTCTCCAGTCGGGATGTTCTTTGGAATAGTAAAACTAACGTTGTTCAACGCTATAGAAAACGAGAATTAATAATAGCTGAAAGACTAATGATAACTCACTACCAGTATTGCAAGCTCTATATCATTCTTTTTCATTTAACCTTTAACTAATTTTTAATGAAGAGCGAGTAATAAAGGTTGTAAAAATTTGTTTATTCTCTTTTTCGGCTCCGAAATAACCATGCGAAGTGGAGAATATTAAAATGACAAAATAGATCTCGATTTATACAAACAAACGAGCAGATTCAAATAAAACAAATATATGTTTTTCGAGTTTCAAAGCAGAGTATACCTCGAAATCAACATGAAGCAAGAGAAAAGATTATGCTTCAGCATTAAGACCATCTTCGCTTCAAGAGAAACAAAAATCTACATTAGTAATAAAGTAGGATTCGCACAGCACAAACACTCCAAAAAATCTTAGTAAATAGTGAAATATGAAGTCGTGTGATTGAAACTTTTAGAAAACTGTTCATAACTCAGCAAGGGAAAGCTATAGAATCATGATGAGCAGGTCATTCTGAAGGCAAGACTTTGATCTACAGACTGTGCTTTAGTCAAACTGGAACCTAATTAATTTCGAGCGACCGCTAGCCGAATCTTACTAGAACGAGTACAGATTTTGAAACACAGTATTTTTGGCTATCGTTTTATAGGAATCTCCAGAAATACGAACAAATTGAAATAGATTACAACAATAATTAGAATAAAGAATATGACTACCTGAAGAAGGAAAGGTTGGATATTGATGTCCAGCTGGATCGGGATAAGCAGGGATCTCAAAGACCTTAAACCATACGCTGCCAGAACCGTCGAAGTCGACGACTTTGCCTGGTGCTTTGGCCATATAGACGTTGGCAACCTATTACAAACGTTAGCATTTACAGCGATATAGACGTCTCACTTTCAAATTAATATATATTTACCCCAATATGGTAGAGTTGATTATTCGAATGGAAGGTGATTTGACTTCCAGCTTCGACAGTATATGTGTGTGGAGCAGTTCGACCACTGCTGTAGCATCGGAAGTTGATATCATTTACATCCATGATCTATTTGAAATTTTATTTAGTTAGTGAATATAAACAAAGCTGGGTAAATATACATACAGGATTTTGGGATTGATAGTTGTCTGTTCTGCGAACAACATCCCAAGGAACTGTATGATCGACAGAATGCCAGACATCTAATTAGTAAGATAATTTAAAAGAAAATAGTGATTAGAAAGTAAGTAGAATATGTGTCGTAACTCACAATGTGCGCAAACTCCCGAGAGGCATGTAAATGCCAATACAACTACGATAAACTTGCTGAAGAACATCTCGAAATGATGGGAGTAGTGTATAAGCTTATCGAATATATACTAGTAGTAACTGAGAAAGAAAATCGATGCAGCTGTTATCTGTTCTCACATATTTTGTGCTCTCAAATAAAAATTAAAAATAACTCATGGCAAAACAACAAAGAAAAAGGACAAGTAATATAGAGCTGCATAAAATTATCATGAGAAAAAAAATAAGTATTTATGGATGAGATAAAGGCAAATCCAGATGTGTCTGCGTGGATGGAACTGGACGATGATAATCCATTTTATAAAAGTAATGGCAGCAGCTTTAAAATACTAACAAAAACTAGGCAGCAAATTTCCATTAATTGCCCCTGTCCCATGGTCTACGAAATTCACATCGTAATTATAATGGTGGAGAATTTATATTTCACTCTTCCTAATCTCACTCAAGAGAGTATCTGGAATTATTCCGTTTACAGTACCCTTTTGATGCGCAGGATTGATATATTCAATAAATTATCTTAGTGTTCTTTGATTTACAAAGTGTGAATGAGGATTTCATCATTATATTCATCTCACAATCATACCAACACACACACACCCTAATGATCAAATATTTATGCTTCTCCGCTCTTTTCTAGACAGAATGAAAAATTTTCACCGTTACGACGTCAACGCATCAAAATAACACAAACCGAACAACAACGAAGTTTTTCTTTATTCATGAATCTTTTATTGGTGACAGATTTTTTTGCGTTTATTTACTTTTACCTGTACATATAAATTTGTCAAAACTAAAGAAATCGTGTGTTCGAATGAAAAAAAAACTCAAAACAAAACATGGGTTTGAGAGTGATGATGAACAGTAGAGCCTGATTTTTCAATAACACTTTTACGCCTCATACGATTCATCAGTCTACTTTTCGATGAGATTGCGTTAGACATTAGTTACAGTCCATTTTATGTTGGATCCATAAGCAACTTTATCAGGTCATGAGAAGCGAGACAAGCATATCAGCTAAAGAAATGTGCCTCACTTCATATAGAAAAAGCTAGCTGATCACACGACAGTTCTTACTATGCTATCATCCAACCTACTTTCTATCCTTCTTCTATCAACACGATAATCTTTCAAGGTCTACAGGGGCGTACTACTTGTAATTTTTTTAAGGCCAATCTGGTCATAATACCCATAGTTTTTTAAGATCTATCTGGACGTATTACCTCTAATTTTTCAAAGTCTATTTGAACGTAATATGTGTATTTTTTTACGATCTACCTGAATATGGTATAATCATAAGAAGGAGCGAGCATATACGTGAAAAAAAGTCGCTCATCTGACATAGAAAAATGACCTAACCAATTTCGACTCTTTTGTTTCTTATAATTTGAAATAATCTACATAACTATCCTAGCTATTACAACACGATGAATCAAATAAATTGTGCTTCGAATTGAACTCTGTTCTATTATGTAGAAGAAGTTAGCAGCCGATTCGAGTTTTTCTATATATTATTCACCTGACAACTTGTGCCACCTATCGTTTGTTGTGTGCCAGATAGAACTCGACGAGCTCTATCAAACGGTATCCTTAGACTTTATACTAACCTCATGGAACGTTTCATAGTTATCAAAAAGTCTTTTTTCTCCATGGGAACAATTTCATAAAAACTGTATTTCCTTAAATTATTCGCTCTCTCGCACTAAAATTTACAAACAAACATATATTCCTATGCATCTCGACTTGCTCTATCGATTGATATGCTCCTTTCCACCTGTTAACTAACCATTTCAATACACTTGCATGAAAAACGTCGAAAATCACCA
>CAJNOI010000925.1:0-22445 GCA_905250115.1 Adineta steineri | reverse complement strand
AAAAAAAGTTATCCTTTTATATCAGTGTTTCAAATCATCTATCACCCATAAATGCAACTGAAGTTCCTATACTATCACAATTAACGTATTTCCACTTACGCATTTGTGCATTATGTGATATTTGGTCGATTTCTTCTATATTAAATTGTATGCCTAATCTTAAACAATTTTATTTTTATCTTTTTGTACAAACAACATCATTTCCATTTACTAATCAATATCTTGATGGACATGTATGGCAACAAATATTAGAAAATAATGTTTCATATTTATCAAAATTTGAATTTCATATGACTGTTACAAAAAGAAGACCAAAAGTAGATTTAGATTTTGTTATTAATCCATTTAATTATTTTGTTACAAAATATTCCAATTGGAATATGATTGTTGATAGATGTATGTATGGTCCTCGTCTTCAAGGTAAATAAGATGATTCAAAATAATTAAATTAACAATATGAAACTAAATCTGAATTAATATTAAATTTTTATTGAATACATTTTTTTTGTATTTAGATGAACTTATTACGTTACGAACAAAGAACTATATCAAAGGCAGACTTATTGCAAAAGTAGATTTACCTTGTATTCATTGCAGAACATTTGAAACACGAACAACAGAAAAAACAATTGATGATCATTATTCATTTTATTCTGACATAACACAATTAAAATTGTATATACAAAATATAAATTCAAATGTTACTTGGTCTACTCCTTTATTTCAAAATGTTACTAATCTTTTAGTAGTAGAAATGCCAATAATAAAATCATCATTCTGGAACGAGTTATTTAATATAGGTACAAATAAAAGATTTTTTTTAATTTGATAAAAATAATTCATTCTGTATTATATACAAATATGTACGATCTCATTTTTCGTTTTGTTTTAGTTAATATTCGACAAACAACTAATGATAACAATGCACAAGAAAATCTTACTTATCTATCAAATTTTGTTTATTTAACAAATATAACTACATTAGAATTTCATTCAACATTTCATGTTAATCAATGGAAAGATGCTGAATTTATTTTAAAGTATATGTTCTTTTAAATTTTAGAACGCTACTATTATTAATATATATTTTTTGTATTAGATCATGTCCAAATGTGATTAATCTTACAATTAATACTTCATTATTACTCTCCTCAAAAATAATTAATAATTTAACTCTTATTCCAGTTTTCAAACAAATTAAAATGATTAAATTAATTACTGAAGATGTTTATTTTCCTTCAAATTTTATTTTACAATTTGTTGAACGTTTTCCTTCACTGGTTCATATTGAACCACAAGTATTTTCATTTGATATTTGCTCATTTATTATTGAAGTATTACTTACTCAATCAGAACAATTATCTTATGTGAAAATTAATTATCACCAAGATACATTACTTGATGATTATTTTACACGTGATTATATTACTACGAAACGCCGTCAAGTATTTCCCCTTAATATTATTAATCAACAAATGATGAATGTCAAAAATAATGGTCAAACTATTGAAATTTGGTTATCATAATATGATACTTTTTTTGTCTAAATTTTTCTTATTAAAAAATAAAATTACTTCAAATGCCCAAATTAACAATAAAATCTTTTATTCAGAAAAAATAATAGTGAATGTTGAGAAAAAAAGTTTATGTCAAACTATATATTTCTTGCTACACTACATACGAATGCTGAAGTACTAAGATGCATGAATTTTACTTCCGAGTCCCTTTAGTTTGATTATTAAGAATTCTATAACTAAGCCCACCACCAATGTTCGGAGAGTTGGTTCTAATTGTCCAAAAGCAGTAATTGAGTGTCGATAATCATAAGATGATCTTTGAGCTGCCTTATCATTTCATGTGCAATGATTTCTTCCTGTTTGTTGCGGGCAGCTACTAATTGATAAGGTCCACGTGGTTGGATACGACGCATTTGCAAAATCATATCACGAGCACAAGTAGATGTCGATGCTGTTGATGGTATTTTTATAGCATAAACGACAACTGATTTTGTTTGATTTTGTTGCTCAGATATTTTATCAATGAATAATTTATTCAGACTATCAGTATTGGTTGGTGACTGTGTTGTAATACAGAAGAAAACATGACTATTGCACTGCTGTGGATCTTGAAGACAGATGATATTCTCTATACCAGTGTAATTAGAGTTATGAGATAGTTTTATTTCATTTTCTTCGATTAGACCAGTATCCATGTTTTCTTCTTTAGTAGTCGATGATACAATTTGATGTCGTTCGTTGAGTTTATTATGAATTACCGTTGCAATAGTTTCAATAGAATATCCTTGAAGTAGATCAACTAATGGTATATAAACGCTAGTCTCTTGTCCTAACCAATTATAGAGTGACAGAGCTGCTAATGAATCCATACCTTGGCTAACCAATGAACGATCAACTAGAATACGATCAATATCGGCTGCACCTAAAAGACGTGCTACAGCCGTTTGAATTCGTTCAATAATAGTTTCTTTTCGATTCAAATTCGAACTAGTTGTGCTATTGAGTCCTGTTGATGTTGTTGACATATTTGTGAGTTTCATAATAGTATAGCGTGCTTCTACTATTTTACTCAATTGAAATAATGGTAGTTTGTGACGTCTTTCATATAATGTTTGCCAATTAACAGCAAAAATAACAGGGCATGGACAAGTCTTCTGATTTGCATGGAAGCGTTCGATCAGCTCGAATACAGCTATTGGTGGCAATACTTCAAAACCATGTGTACTTTGTAAGGTACTAAGCATATCTCGTTGTCGATGAAACATACCTGCACCACTTACAGCAGGCAAGCTAACGGAGAGAGCGGGTACATTTAGTTGAGTCATACGATAATGAGCAAGAGCATCGAGAAATTGATTACCAGCATTGTAACCGGACGATGCCACTTCAAGTAGATGATTTCGAATTGACGAGAACATGAGAAAGAAATGAAGAGGAGCATGAGTGAGCTGTGTAACTTGATGAAGAATCCAAGCACCACGAACTTTTGCTGCTAAAACATGTATCAAATATTCTTGTGTCATTTTAGCCAAAGTTCGGTCTTCTGCAACGACAGCACTGTGAATAATTCCTCGAACAGGATAAGAGGTGTGACTTAATTTTTTGATCAGATCATGCACTTGATCAAAATTTGTCACATCTGCTTGTACAACATCAACATGAGCGTGATATTCATCTATTGTTTGTTTCAAACGTAGCCAATCATCATATTGTGGATTAGAAGATTGTTCAAGTTCAGCTAATTTCCGACGACTCATAAGAATAATACGTTTTACACCTCGTTTCTCTATCATCCACCGAGACATTGTCAATCCAAGACCGCCAAATCCACCAGAAATAAGAATTGTTCCTTGTTGGCAAACATTTGACGGAAACATAATATCATTATGATGTACGCTGTTTAAACAGAGTGATTCATTAGAATTGGTTAGACGAACTACAGCTTTGCCCATGGCTTGACCACTATTGCTTCTCATAAATGCACCAATCACTTGAGATGGTTCATAGACAACTGTGGGTTCGATTGCTTTTAATTTGCCTTGAATAAGTAAATCAATCATTTCTTGTAGCATAGCAGTGCAAATATTTGGATGTTTGTTAGAAAGTGAAACTAAATCAATGACATGAAAACTACAATCCGATCGAAAGTCAAACATAGACAATGGAGACTTGTCAAAAACATCTCGTTTTCCCCATTCAACAAAATGACCATGATCAGCAAGTAGTTTAATGGATTCTTGTAGAAGAATACCTGATAAAGAATTAATGACAACATCAACACCATGAGGTAGAATACTTCTTACACCACTAACAAAAGAAGCATCTCGACTATTGAATACATATTCGACACCACAATATTCACGTAAAAACTGTCGCTTTTCTTCAGTTCCAGCTGTAGCTAAAACACGAGCACCAATCCATTGACAATATTGTATACAAATTTGACCAGCACCACCCGTTGCAGCATGAATAAGAACAGTTTGACCAGGTCGCAAATGAACGCGATATTTAAGAGAATAGATGACTGTCAGACATATAACGGGCATAACTGATAATTGTTCATCAGTGAGAGAACATTCGGACGGAATACGCACTACTTGTGTTGAGTCGACAATAACATGTGAATGGAATACACCACGTAAAGAGATACCTACGACACGATCACCCGGTTGAAAAGTGACATTAGGACACGCACGTATGATAGTCCCAACAAAATCTGAACCTGGTTCAGTATCTCGATTCATATGTGGCTGATCTTCATCCAATTGTGCAAATTTACGAGTATGTGGATACAGACCTCGTGCTTTCAATACGTCGCGAAAGTTAATGCCTACACAATGAATTTGAACTTCTACCATACCTGGCAGTAATTCTTGTGCTCTCTTGTCGGGAATCCATGTTAATTCAGTGACAAAACGAGATGGAGGCACGCGAAGACGGAATGGTTGTTGATTAGCATCTTGTTGAGGGATAATACAAATTTGTTTTAGTTTTGATTGATCTTCTTTTTCATCATGTGTTTGCAACATTTCATAATTCCATGTGATATGTTTGACTTTCTTTTCATTTGTGTCAAAACGAAGAACAATTTCATTAATATTCTTTGTATATCGAGAAGTTATCATATATTGTACCAGAGCATAAACAAGTGCTGATTCATTAATCATTGTTGGTGGTGCTTGTAGATCAATGAGCTTCAATCGATGTTGTTCATATTCAACCATCAAACTTCGTACAAGACCAATAAGTGGTGATTGAATTATATTGCAGTCGGAACCAGTATTGAGCTGCGCATGTCTTGTGATAACAAATATAAATGGAAGAAAATTAGGTGCTATTGCATAAATTATTTGAAGAAGTTGGATAAATGCGCCACAAATAGACTCTTCGTGTTCTTTAAATGGCAACTCGTTGTTGTCATTGAGACAAGTTTGCTCGAATGGCCAAGCAAAAACAATGTATAGTTGTTTATAGTTATTCATCATTGTTTTAAGTACAAAACGAATTGTGTCAATCGTTGATGCAGATATATCCAAAAATCGATTGTTTGAGCATGGCAAAAGTGGTATGATGTTATGACCAAGACTTTCAGGATCATTTTTGGCAAAGATTAACCATGCTTGTTGTTGTCTTTCATCAAGTGTTTGTAATATCTTATGAGATATTGTCTTGTGAGCAATAATTAGTGTACTTTCATAGTGACTCATCACCGTATCGACATCTTCAAATCCACCAATTTCTTTTAAAGCTGTAGTCCATTGATGAATATTATGAAGTGCACGTTCATTACTCGATGGTAACCACCAATGCTCGAGTAAACCAAAGATAAGATCAAAATAGAGAGGAACATCAGTTAACTCAAGTAATAAAAGAAGACCATTCGGAACAAGTAGATGACGAAGATTAATTAACGATGTCGTCAAATCTTCACTTTCCTGTAATTTATTTGCAGCAAACACAATATCAAACGATTCGACTGGAATTTTTTCAAGAATTTCATTGTTAAACAAGTCCGTTGCTTGATCGTATATTATATTTAAATGAGTTTGATCAGCCAAATGTGTCTCAAATAGTTGCTCAGCTTGTGCGAGTTGTACTGGATCCATATCTGTATAATGTAAATCAATCCATAAACTTGTTTGACGTGATAAATTAAGTAAAAGATGAAGAACAGGTAGAACGTCCATTTGTTCACCACTGGCAAACCAAAGTATACGTAATCGTCGATCGCTAAGCGATCCATGGCTATTCTGATCGTTTGAGATGTGAAGATGTTGACAAATTGCATGAAATATTTGCTCTGTTTTAAGTGCACTCATAATAGTTTTTATATCTTGTAATGCTCGTTCAGTTTCGTTGTTTCCTAAGAATACATCTAAACCATTCTGTTGTCCAGTAAAAACGTCTTTCAGACGCGAGCCATATGTATCTAATAAGGTTAATAGTGATTTGAGACGAGGAAAACGATCGAATAACTGTCTAAGACGACGTTGTGTAGAATGTGATGTTATTTGTTCATGTAAAGTAGCGACAAGAGAGTTACATGCATTTAATAAAGGATGATACTGGTTATCGACGAGATTCATATCAAGATCTTTTATTGATAATTGAGCGTAACATGCGGCTAATTCGTTGAATGGTTCAATTGAGTCAATTAAATCTTGATTACTAACAACATCAATTCCACCATTACGAATCTGATCGAGTGATGGCAGTAAGTCAGCTACACTTTTTATTATTGGTGAATCTATCCATATTCTTTCCATACAATAGTCTTTTATAATTGTATCTAATTTTTCACAACGATCTTCATTAGGTAAGTCAACGCCTGCATTTAATTTATCAAAAATAGATTTCTCTACTGCCCATCGACCAGATTGTACACCTTGAACTTCTTGATATGTAAGACCTTCAAAAATGAACATCGGTTCATTGATTGTCGTGCTGCCACCTGGTAAAACCAATACGTCAGCAGTACATGTTCGTTCTTGACCTAGGCCGCAAACGGTATCATTATATTTTCCATGCAGCTCAACATTTGAGTGGTATGTATTCACTTTACTCGTAGCAATAAATTTGTGGATACTAACTGGAATAAATGTAGTATCAGCACCAGATAACAAAACTAGAGGTGACTGCACAAAAGTATCCAATACAGTTGGATGTAGTAAATGATAACAAGAGTGATCAATAATTGCATCAAGATTACTCTGAATTTGAGTAATAATTGTAGATGTCGTACCGCATAATGATTGTATGTTTTGAAAAGAAGGTCCATATTGATAACCTCGTGATGATAAATGAGTATAAATACTGGTTGTATCAGTCGTTGACCAGGTATTGTAAGTTGGATTGGTAGAAAGTAATGTTGTTAGTTTTTGTTGAACGCTGTCCATTTCAATATGACCATGAGCATGTAGAGTGAATTCACGTAATGAATATTGATTGAGAGTTTGAGGATCGGTAAAAGAATCGACAACATCAACACTTGCCATGCCTGATGAACGCATACAACCTGAACCAGCTGACGTCCATGGTCGACTGTACACAAACCATTCGCGAACTGGGATGATAATTTGTGTGAACACTTCTGTTAACTCATGTTCATTAAGAGTAAGAGCTTTGACAAATTTGATTTCTTTCAAAACAAGTGAAGATTGTTTGTTATCTGATGATAGAAATAATTGATGATATGCAGCTGTTACTAGTTCAAGATAAGCAGCAGCAGGAAACATAATTGCATCTTGAATTTTGTGATCTTTCAGATAAGCATATTGTGGTAGGTTAACATTAAGAAGACTCTTCCACGTAGCACTTGTTTGTCCTGTTAATTGACGGACACCCAATAATGGATGAATAGGAATTCGATTAGCCAAACGTGTCATAACTGAATCTTTTGATTCATACCAACATGAACTAAGATCAAATGTATACAATGGAAAATCATCAAATAGTTGTTCATTGTCAATCATCGATGATATATTTCGAGTTTGAAAATATTGTTGCCAAACATGGGACGATGTCGTCAATTGTGCGAGAGTAGTAAGTAATGTTATTTGTTCATTTTCTTTTCGCTTCAATGTTGGAAGAATCAGTGGTTGACTGCTTGTCGATTGATAACATTCTCCAATAGATGTAGCCAAAACTGGATGTGGTGAAAGTTCAAGAAAAACAGTTGGAGTGTCATGTTGTTGAATTGATACCATAGCATCATGAAATCGAACACATTGTCTCACATTTGACCACCAATAATGAGCATTGACTGGTACCTGATCACTTAATTTACTACCAGTTACACTTGAATAAAGATTAGCTTTAGCACATTTTGGATTGAACATTTGTTGAGAGTCTTTCAGAGGAAGTCCTTGAATATCTTTAAGTGATGATAACATCTCTTTTTCTATGTCGAATCGATCCATCTGATACGAATGAAATGCATTTTCGATACGAAGACGAGCTTTGAAAACATTTGGATAGAATGTTGAGAGTGTTTGTTGTAATTCATCGATAATCTTTTCATCACCACTTAACGTGACAGAGCGAGGACTGTTAACAACGGCAATACAAATAAGGTTTTCAATACCCTTGAGAAGTTTATTTTGTACTTCTTCTTCACTCATAGATACGGCTAACATACGACCACCCTGTCGTGTATTACGATTTTGAAGACGCGATCGATGATAAACAATACAAACAGCTTCTTGCAAAGTAAGACGACCAGCAACAAAAGCAGCTGCCTGATCTCCGGCACTATGTGAGACGATTGTCGAAGGATAAATATTCCACGAGACGAGTAAAGCAGCCAGTCCAACTTGAATAGCGAATAAAGCTGGTTGGGCAATATTTGTATCATTAATACGAGATTCATTTTCACTTTTTTTGTTAATTAATTCTTCCAGCAGATGCCATTCACCGTTGTTGATCTTTGTCATTTCAGCATCGATCAATTGAATCCATCGAGTAAAAACAGGTTCACTTTCATACAACTGTCGACCCATAGCCCACCATTGAGGACCTTGTCCACTAAAAACGAAACATATCTTTGCTAGTGATATTGTAGGACGCACGAATATAGAAAGGCCGGGTAATGACTCTTCGGCAAGAAAGGCGTTGATTTGTTCTTGGAGTTGTTTAATATCGGCAAATACAAAGATGGCTAAGTGTGCATGACTAATAGTACGCTTTAGAAGAAGTTGTTGAGAGATGCGTTGAAGAAATGAATAATTATTGTTCATATCCGGTATTGATATCTTTTGTAACCATTGATTGAATTGAGCTACTTGATTGTTTAGAGATTTACGACTTTTTGCTGAAAGAGAAAAAAATTAAGTACACTATTTGATCAAACAATTTTATGTTTGTGTAACTCACTTGAGAAGATAAAGATAAAATATTGTTTGCTCTCCATATCATTTTCAGATCTGTTCATAGCTGAAGTTTTACTTGGATGATATTCTTCAACAATAGCATGTGCATTGTTGCCTCCGATGCCAAATGAATTAATGCCCATAGCTATGGAATCAATGTTATTGCCTGAAGGAAATGGTACGGAATGTTGGACAACATGAAGATTATATCGTTGTGCTTCAATATTTGGATTTAATGATGTGAAGTGCATATTTGGTGGAATAGTGCGATGATGCATACACATAGCAATCTTAATTAATCCAGCAATACCAGCTGTTCCTTCTGTGTGTCCTAAATTACTTTTAACAGAACCAATTAATAATGGTGGATCAAAACAAGATCGATTGAAAAATTGACCTAGACAATTAGCTTCGATAGGATCACCTATGGGTGTACCAGTGCCATGTGCTTCAACATAAAAAATACGTCGAGGATCAAAGTCTGCTCGCTTGTAAATATCATTAAGTAAACGTGTCTGACCGGCAGCTGATGGAACAGCAATACTATTCTTATCTACACTTCCATCATGGTTACTAAGTACATCACGAAGAACACAATATATACGATCATTATCACGTTCAGCATCACTCAGTCGTTTCAATAGTAGAAGACCAAGCCCATCACCTTTCGCATAACCATTTGCATCGACGCTAAACGATCGACTTTGTCCATCAGGTGATACAGCGCCAAGAATCGAACTCCATAAAAGACTCTCTGGTGAATAGACAGCATTCACTCCACCACATATAGCCATGTCTGCTTCATTTGTACGAAGACTTTGCACAGCTAAATGTACAGCCTCCAGCGACGATGAACAGGCAACATCTAATGATACGTTAGGACCTTGTAAATTAAAATGATAGGATAATCGAGCAGCAGCATTGTAGAGTAAACTATTGGGTCCATGAAATCTCGATCGATGTTCAGGCGCCATGCGAAATGATGTAATAGCATGATCTGTGGAAAATTGTCCAATATGTACGGATGTTTTTGAGCCATGCATTTTCTCCATACTGTAACCAGCATCATCAAGTAAATGAACAAATTTGAGCATGAGTAGTCGATGACATGGATCAATACTACCTGCTTCGGCGTCGGATAGACCAAAGAAACTTGGTTCAAACATATCCCATTGGTTATTCGATAGGAAATATCCTCGGCGAATAAGTTTCTGACGCAATTGTCCATCATTATCTTTGTTCAACATATGAGCACAATAAGACTCGAGATCGAGTCGATCACGTGGGATTGCACTACCCACATCTTGACTGTGCTTTAATGCATACCATAAATCATTGGCACAGTGAATATCACCTGCAAATTCGCATGCTATGCCTACAATGGCTATTGGTTCTAATAGATTATTCGAAGTCGACATTGAAATTTTTCGAATATTTATTAATGGGTCAATAAAAGAAATAAATGAAAAATCTAAAATGCACAAATGCTAAAGAAAATAATATCCACTTAAACTGTTGATAAAGGATTGAATCTAACATATGAATAGAAGTGTATACCTCGTCAAATTATTAGATGAGATTAACGTTTCTAAAAATCTCCGAATCGTCCTTTTCAGAGTTCATAAATTGTCTTTCGATATTATATATATTTGAAGATGACATTTTAAAGAGCTCGAAACTCTGAACAATTTAAAAAATCATCATATTTTTAGGAAATTTCCTTTACGAAGGTACAGACGACACAGAACACGAAAAGAACGAATTAATTGTTGATTATTTGATGACATTCTTTTTTTCTTTTTTATAATACTTTACAGTTACATAAATAACTTTCACGATCTAATTAAACACTTTCCTGATACTCGCAATTAAAGCAATCAAAAAATAAAAATAAATGATCTAATATAAGCACTAAAAATAATACAGCGGAACAAAGGTGAAGCGGGACAACGATCATCCAGCTTCATCAAAAAACAATATGATAAAACTATAGAGATGATGAAATGAACGATGATAAAATGAAAGAACAAAGACGACTAACATATATGAGGAGAACAGGAGAAAAAAGATATATATACGAAAGAAAAGAATAGAAAAAAAATATATATGAATGAAGAGGATGACCTAAGTCATCTTCTAACACCGATCTTTACGCAGTAAATACTTATTCAAAACTCAGTGATTCAATACTTTCTTCTTATCTGAATGAACGACGATGAAAATTAAAAACCAGTACATTCAACTCACCAAATTGTGATCACGAAGATGAGTGTTCCCACTGTCGTTCGAATAACATAACGATATAAATAATGTGATCTCTTAAAAGACAATAAATTCTGTCGAAATGAAGGAGATTCATGTGTATCTGTATTGATCTTAGACATTATTATCGGTCACTGTAAAATAAAATAGTTTGTTGTGATAGATATCAAACAGAACGCAAAAGAAAAATGAATGTATTGCTTATACCAAATAAAATATATCGATTTGTTTTCGTCTGTACAAAGAAGACACGTGTTTGCCTATATTCATACTACAAAAAAAATTATCATTGACGATCACATATTGAATATTATGTTGTTATCACTATCGTTCATAGTAACACAAGGAGATAAATTATTTAATGTGTTAACGTAAAATAAATATAAGAGTAATCGCTTGAAATGAAGGAAATACATACTTATTTGTATTCATATTAAACATAATTACCGACGATTGTAAGCCATAATATTTTGTTATGATAGGTATGAAGAACAATGAAAAATAAAAATGAACGCATTACTCCCACCAAATATAATATACCGATTTTTTTCTTCTGTAACGAAGGAGACACGTGTTTGCTTGTATTTATATTATAGAAAATTATCATTTTGAATAATGTCTAATATAGTAATCATTTAATGAAATATTAATTAATCATTGTAAATAATAAACTTTCATAACATTTAAATTAATATTTTGATTTTGATTTGCTAATCTTGTTGAATAAAATAAACAATAATTAAACTGTATATATCAATGAATTATTCTTTCATTACTAAATTATCAATAAATAAAATAATTATTTCAAATAATATTTGTCGGTATTTTAATATTGACTGAATATTAATTGTTAAACTAATTCTTAGATTTTGATATTGAGATTGTAAATCATAATAACTAAATGGGTAAAGATATATTAATCTTGATTTATTATAATTTAACCAAATTCATAAATTAATTCATGATGACAATAAATTTCATCGTTAAATTGAAATAATTCATTTGAAGATTTTCTTGAAATTAACCTATTTTTATTTAAGTAATTTGTTTGACTTAATGAAAAAACAATTAATTGTTTAAATATATTATATATTGTAGTTGTAATATAAATTTCACAATATTAATGTATAATTGATTTAAAAACATTAATTTAGTTGAAAAAAAATTATTTATGAACATATCTTTTGAGAATCTGAAATTTCTCCAAAAGAACATAAATCCGTAATGTCAACTCATGTTCTAAAATCTTCTAGCAAACAATAAAAACCATTTGTATTATTTCTCGAATATCTATTAAATAATATCTGGTGCATCAAAAGCACTAGAACCATCAATTTGATTATTATATAAACAAATGAATTCTTTTGTATAAATTGAAATAATACATTTAAATGCTAACCAACAATTATTTCTAATAGGAAACATTGATTCCAATAATTTTTTATGACGATGTATTGAACAAGAACTTATCAATGGTAATTCAAGACATTAAACAAATTCAATTAAGAAAATTGGTAGACATGTATTCCATTCAATATTGATTTCAAATTTAAATATAGTTTTGTCAAATTGATTATTTATATTTATTTGTGAACAATGCTCTTCACCAAATGGACCATCGAAACAATCGAATTTTCCATCACAAATATCAATTCAATCTAAACAAGATGGGTGTGAACCATGATTATATTTTATATGAATATAACATGTTAAATTAGTATTTATAAAGTTAGATTCAGTATAAACAAATAATGTACAAATCCTTAATATGATTGATGATTATCATTTAATTCATATTGACATACTAGATCTAATCTTAGTAATGTACAATTATAAAATATATCTTTATTCATCATGTTATTATTTATTCATTTAAATATAATTCATCGAAAGTAAAATAAGAAAAAGAATTATCAGGTCGTATTTGAAATTTTGATGATAATTCATTCATACAATAAGATATTGATTCAAAAGTATTACAATCTTGATCATCAAATACTTTTTGACGTAAACAATTATATTGTAATACATTATTATTTATTTCATCTGTATACTACAAATTTAATTCAAACAGAAAAACCATCCAATTTAAAAGAATCTACTAGAATAAATATATTATTGAAAATATTATATTAATAATGATAGAAGAATTACACATAAAAAGTTAAATTAATATTATGATTTTAATATACAGAATTAATAATATGGTTAAAGGGATAAGAGAGTTGTTTCTGGATCGAATGAATATATTTTTGAGATTTTATTATTTATAAAGAACAATTAAACTTTTCCTGTTTATGGCTATACAAATGTAAATATTCAATGTAAAAGCAGTGATACAGAATAAATTTATTAAACAGTTTCCACCGATATTTTAAAAAGTTAAGAGAAACGAAAATGTTTGAATAGATATTGAAAGTAAGGATAGGAGTGAAATAAACAGAAATATTAGAAAAAATTGAACATTTTTATCTATATCCTTAAATATATATATGGGTGTGGATGTGGGAATGAATAGAAAGAGTAGACATCCACATCCACATCCACACCCAAACTTTGGGACACAAATTGGCGATTTCTAAATCGGAAGAGTCAAATAGAAGTTTTTTATGTTGTTCATTTTATTTTCATAATAGAGTGAAATATAATTGTGAGATAGTGGCAAAGTTTTATTGTGTAATTTCAGGAGGTATAATCTACACATACATCAATGAAATGATGTTTCTAGTTAGATAATATTAAATGTGCAATAATGATTTGAGAATTGCGGCACTAATTCATTAATATCTTGACGGTATGGGTGTGAATGTGATATAAGTACGATATCTATACCCACACCCTTTGGTATTTTTACTTACGACATTTTTGCTTTTGGCCAAAGGAAGGAGAATCTTTTTTTACAGTATGTTAATATATATAGAAATCATTTGCTTGTTTATCTCTTTTCTTTATTCTCTACTATGAATTATTCTTTTTCTTGAAACAGACAGAATAATTCCTGAAACAGAATAAATAGTTCTTTTTTTCTCTCTTTTCATTGCTTTAAACAGCCTGCTGGGTGACTGTTCTTTTTCTTACCCAACACAGCAAATTCCTGCCTTGTTCAGACATAATAATTTTGTGTCGTAAAAGTCTTTTCCTATAATACATGTCTCTCGATACGTATTTTTTACCTTACCATTAGGTATTATTACTCATTTATGTCTAAATAAGATTAGAATTTCTCTACGGGTGCTCATTTAAAACAATTTCTTTTTTTTTAAAAAGTTTGTTTTTTCCCTTTCATAAACACAAAATTCGTAACAATACAATTTATTATTTGTTTTTTACAAGTTCGAAGTTATTTTTCCACTTTTGAAGTTCTGAATGATTTGAAGGTAATGATTGTTGTCCAATTTGTATAGAATGTTCATAAAATGTACGGGCTTTTGAGTAATTACTCATGTTTCTATGTACATTGCCAACTTTGTTGTAAGACTCGGCTAAATCAGGATGGTTGGGAGGAAGTGATTGTTGTTGAATTTCAAGAGCTTTTTCGTATAATAAAAGTGCGTTTTGATAATTACCCATAGTGTTATGGACTTCACCAATGTTGCTGTAGGAACATGCTAAATCAGGATGATTGGAAGGAAGTAATTGCTGTTGAATTTCAAGATCTTTTTCGTAATAAGAAAGTGCTTTCGGATAATTACCTGTGATGTGATGCACTACACCAATGTTGTTGTAGGACATAGCTAAATGAAGAGGAATGGGAGGAAGTAATTGTTGTCGAATTTCAAGGGTTTTTTCATGGAATGAAAGTGCTTCTGTATAATTGCCCATCCTGATATGCGCTATACCAATATCGTTATAGGCCATAGCTAAATCAGGATGAGTGGGAGAAAGAGTTTTTTGATAGATTGCAAGAGATATCTCAAAGAATGTAAGTGCGTCTGGATATTTTCTTTGATCATCTTTGATCCTACCAAGTTGTTGATAAATATCTGCCTTGGTTTGATTATCTTTGGTTTGATCAAGTAAAACTTGATAAAGACCTTCAGCTTTGTCAAACTGACCCATTTTACGTAATACCGAACCCAATCTGAACCATGCTTCTTTATCTGGATAACTCTCTTGTCGAATGCAGTCAGTAAGTCTGTTCAATTCTGGATCATTATCAGCAGTAAGTGCCAAGTTAACTTCATATAAACGATTATATCCATCCATCTGTTTAATATCTTGGATGCGAAATACGGTATGCATTGAAAATAAGACTTCATTTTCTTTTTTCATAGCGCTGATACCAGCAATAGAAGCAAAGGGTGTTGTTAATTGAGCAGGATTAATCTGAATGATAAAAAGAACTCCCACTTGATCTGGATTTCTTGTAGCATTTTGTACAAAATCTAGTGAAACTTCGATGTTTTCACTGGTAGATAGAAAGTTGTTAAATGAAACAAGACCACCTTTAGCTTTCATCATTTGTTCAAAATCCCCTATAGATAAACCTTGTCCACGATAAAGGGTAAAGGTGTCATCGGAAGTTTGACCAGCATATTGTTCCTTGTGTAGTTGTTCGATATTTCTATGCAAATCACCGATGAAGAAGCCCATTCTTGTAATGATATCACCATCCATCAATCGTAATGCTCGATTGAGCATCGGATAGAGGAACATGTCACAGGTGTACCAAAAAATTGGTGGTTCGTCGTAGTATTCATCTTCAAATTGTTTAATATGAACCATTTCTTCTTCATCGTCACCAAAAACATCGCGACAGTAATTAATATAATCTTGAATGTGTTTTTGTTCGAACTTAATGCTCAGTAGTATTTCTTTGATGAGTTGTGTATACATAAAAGAAGGATCTAATTGATCCAATTTTTTGTTTAATCCCACAAAACTCATTGGAATAGCATTTTGCTCACATTGATGAGCTGCCGATTTAAGAGCTTCACAGATATGTGTAATATCTGTGTAGATACCCTTTATTTTAGGCCAATTTTTAGCCCAATGTTCATGATGTTTTTGGTTGTTACAAAAAATAAAGATTGAATCAATATGAGACATACTATGCACACGAGGCACAATATGTTGCCCAAGTGATCCAGATATGATCATACATATCTTTTTATCGGTGGTCGCTCGAATGAATTCTAGACATTTATCACCATCTGTGAATGTATTGATGTCGTTGATAGCCCGTCGCAGTTGTGTGATTGTATTTTGGCAATCATCATACGTCTCATCAATTTTACTATCTAACCAGATAAGAAGAACATTTTGCATGCGTTCAATATTGATACGTCGATGACTTTTTGCATCCTCTGGAAATGAAGATGTATTTATTGCGCCATCAAATTTGTTAGTTACTATCGATTTTCTATTGTTCATTGCCGACTGTGTGAATGATTTGGATTCAAGTTATTGTGTAAAATTTACTAGTGACGTAATGATAAAAATCGGTTTGTTTTATAAGTGTCTACTCCCTTTCGAAGTGGTTTTTTTCTTCACTTCTTTATCATGTTTATGAAAAACAACCAATGAAGAACGAAAAAAAACAAACTGATGAAATATTGTCATGGTTGACGAGCTATCGCAGTAGTTCACGAAAAATAAATGTTTGATTTGCTTTAACGGAGAAAAAACGTGTTGAGTCATGTTTGTTATTTGAGAATCGCAAGTGAAAAAAAGCATTTATATTAGTAAATATTGCCTGAAGTACATCAATTGATGAAATAATTCTTCATCGTCAATTAGTAGAAGTGAAATTTAAAAACTGTTTCAACTAGCTTTTATTCTTTTTCTTGTTGTATTCTTTTAACTAAAAGTTTTTATATGATCATTATGTAGATAACTAAGATAAACTTGTAAAAAAAAGAGTGGGTGTGGGTGTGGGTGTGGACGTGGGATTGAATAGAAAGAGTAGACACTCACACCCACAGCTATCCTTCACGAATATATCCTAGATTGTCAGAATCAAATCTTGTCTTTCCTTTTGTCCGTGTTTCTTGAAAATAGTACGTTCATTGAAGTTGAAAATTCGTTTATAGATTCTAGTTACATTTCGAAGTATCAACTTATTTACGGAATATATTTTTTGAAAAACGTACGTGTCTTTGACTGAAAATTTTTGGTAAATTACAAAAAGATGAATAACAGATTAGAAGTTTCGAAATATCTTGGAGTAAAAAAGACATTTACATGAAAAGCTCATTCTGAAAGTGTTGCTTCAAAATAAAGATTTAAAACAGTTCTTTGTAAAAAAATCTAGCTTTGAATCGTTATATCAATATTAATTTCAAAAATCAGTATACGGATCCGTCGGTGTTGAATGTTAACAGGTATATAAATAGCGTCATGTGTTTGGTATATTGATACTGATATGATATTATCTTAGTCAAATGATATTCATATTTATATATGGAAGGATAAAATTAAATCTTTTTTTATTGACGACGTTTCTTAGTCCGATTTTAAAATCATGATTTTTTTAGGAAGGCCAATTATGTCAAATAATTCGATAAGAAAATATTATAACAAGATCATTTGATACTTCAATCATATATTATCGTTTAATTAGCGTTATTTTAAACAAAGAAAAACAATCATCAACATTCATCTTTCTATGCTGAATCCGGATATCATATTCAATAGTTTTTTTTTCGGCACTTACAAAAAAAGGAGCATGTCGCGATATTTTTATAAATCAGAAAAGAAAAATGATTTATTTATGAATAATTTAATGATTAAGTTTATTATGATTGATGAGTTAATTGTAATAACGAATTGAGATGATACGTATATCCAGATAAAAGATTTTCTAAAATTAATTTTTTATTTTGATAAACTATTGTACAACTATTTTGATTTGATAATGGTAGGATTTCAGCTCTTTGTAATATTCCATCTGTCCACCAAATACTAACTTGATAATTTCCTCGTGCTCTTAAACCACAAACAAAACCTTGTGGCCAATTATCAATTGGTAAAGCTGGTAAAAGTTCAATTTGATTATTTTGACTTTGAAGTAAAATTTCACAAATAGCTGATGTAACACCAAAATTGGCATCAATTTGAAACGGGGGTCCGTCGATTAAATCGAACATATTTGGAGCAGTATGTAAAGGTGTTAATATCATACAAAGAAGTTTAAATGCAGTTGAACCTTGATGAAAACGAGCCCATATATTAGATTTCCATGCTAATGACCAACCCGGTGATGGAACAAATATACCTCGAAGATCTAATGAACGAAGAGCGGCATCACGATATGATGATGGTTCGAATGTTACAGAATTTCCAGGAAAAACACAATACAAATGAGACCTTCAATATCATATATGATAAAATTTATTGAAAGAAAAGAAAAGGAAAGAACATACATATGTCGATTATGAAGATCAGCTACCTGATCCCAATCTTCAAACCACTCTTGTAATTGACCTAATTGTCCAATTTGTAAAGGTGGTAATTGATTCATTGCATTTTGAACTTCTTCTCGAAATGATAAATCAATATTAAATAAAATTGACGTTTCAATAACTGAATGAAATAAATCTTTTATTAAAAGAATATCTAATGTTGGACCCGCACAAACAACAGCACCTAATTCAGCATGATGTGCAACTTCAGGTGACATTGATGGATTTGTTAGTAGATAATTTGATGATTTAATTAGAGTTTCAAGAAAAAATTGAGCAGCTGAACGAAGTATTGGATAATAACGAAGAAGGTTTTCTTTCTCATTAGTAAATAAATAACGATCAAAAATACTTTTACAAAGCCATATGCCACCTGTTGGCCATGTACCATATATTGCATCATCAACAGGTGCTGTTCCTCTCCAAATGTCAGTATTATGATGACAAACCCAACTTCCTTCTCGTTTCTATTAACAGAATTTTATTTTATTCTGAAAAAAAAATCTGAAATAAATCAATCTAATCTTACTGTTCCATAATGTAATTTTGCTGTTGTTTGTCCTGTATGAGAAATATCTTCAATAAGATTAAATAAAGGTTGATAACATTCCAATAAATTTGTTGCCGCTGCTGCCCAATAATTCATTTCAATATTAATATTAATTGTATATTTTGATTGCCATGGCGGTGTCATGGAATCATTCCATATGCCTTGCAATGTTGCTGGTTGACTACCTGGACGACTTGATGATATTAATAAATATCGTCCATATTGAAAATATAATGTTAATAATTGAGGATCTAAATTTGGATTTTGTGAAAATAATTGAATACGCTGATCTGTTGGTTTAAGCATCGCTTCACTTTCTCCAAGATTTAAATGAACACGATTAAATAAGAATTGATAATCAATTAAATGACGTTGGAGTAATTGGTCATAATTAAATAATAAACAATTTTTTAAAATATTTTCACTTAATTTTATTTCATCACCATTTATATTCGCATAATTAATATAACTTGTGGCAATTACTATTCTAAGAGTAAGAAAATTCGATGCCAATATTATTAAACGATCATTTAATACATAACATTCACCATCTGATTCAATATTTATTAATAAACGAAAACGAATACTTCCTATCATAGATTCAAAATCACCACCTACACCATCAACTATTAATGTATTCGATCCATCTACACTTATTTTTGTCTTTTGTGGACTGGAAAATGATATGACACTATTGATTGAATTTGGTGACTAGAATATATATATTTGAGTTTAGAATAGCTTTTAGATACATTGATTTCGAATGAGTGAAAAATCCGTTCGGGCATATCAGATCGATTTGAAAAGATTCGCGTTAAATCGAAACTATTCGACTCTAATTCTGATAGGTTCAACGTAACTTTTCCCGTGTACTATTACAAAAGTACATGATATTATATCGCTTGTAAAGCTGTATTCTTTTCGTGCATTCTAAATTCAACTAAATTCTCATGTTAACTGATATAACAGGTGGTGTTGAAAGTATTGCACAGCTAGAATTTTTCTCAAGAATATCTTACCGATGCTTGAACATTATAAACCATACAATTATCTGGATACGATGCAAAACAAGTTCTTTGAAAATGAACTCCGTTACTAGTCGAATAAGTTGTTGTTGCAATTGCTTTTTCTAAATTCAATTCTCTTTGATATTGATCAATAGAAGCTAAAGATGATGATTCTTGAAAGAAATCTATAAATAAATCTCCAACAGTTTGATAAGGTGCTTGACCAATTGGTTTCGCAAAGAAATTTTGTGTTAACATTGTTTGAGCTTCATTCCATTTATTATCTTGAATTAATTGTCGAATTTGTGGAAGATAATTCAAAGCATCTTTATTTGAATAATCATGTGGACAGCCAGCCCATAATGCATCACTATTTAATTGAATTATTTCACGTGGATAACCACCATAAATCATTCCACCCATATAACCATTGCCAATTGGTAATGCTTCAAGCCATTCTGAAGCATCTTTTTCATACCAAAGTGATAATGAAGATGACGGAGGTGATGTTTTTGATGAAATTGAACTACATTTTACAACTAAAATATCTAATAAATAATTAATTATTGATAAATGTTTGTATTGACATGCTGCTCTTATTGTTCTGTACAAAAACAAAAGACTATTTCTATGAGTTACTTAAAAACAAACTTACTTAAGTAAATAAATATCAGCTCCTTGTTCAACAAGAAATTTGACAATGCACAAATGATTATTTTGAATGGCACATATAAGAGGTGTTAATTCCTCATATTGAATTAATGTCCATTGATCATCTTCTCTTTCGTTTAATACTGTTATGATTTCATTTATATTATCTTTATTTATATATTTTTTTACTTTATCAAGATCCCCATTACAACATGATAACTGCAATTCTGACAATATCATTATTTATCAATTCATTCACATAATTAAATATACATAAGAAAAATCTCAAATAAATTTCTTTCAGTTTTTATATCTCAAGATAAGTAAAAGTTGATAATTTATTCATTATTTAATTTCATAGGTGAATTTTTATTTCTCAAATAACAGTTCAAAAAGAGGTCGCACTAGGAGAGAAGAACATCCGAAGAGTTACTGCGGGTTTGAATGCAAAACAAGTGAAGTTTTAAGCTTCTTATGATACTCGTGATGCATTGAGGTTATCGAAGAATATTCATATGAAATTTTGATTTGTTCAGGCAAACAACTTTTTCTTAGTAACATCATAAAAATGGAGTTTTAAATAGAAACTTTAATCCGAAGCAGACTTGAATGAGCGTACTTTATTTTGAAATGGTTGTGCTGATTTTAGGTACGACTATTGATTAAAGCATGTTTTTATATCACCCGTATACAGTGCAGAATTCTGGCGGGTGGATGTAGCGATAGAAGAAAAAATTTATAAATAACATATAAATCGATTGAGGTAATATAATTTATGATCTAACCTTCAACTTAGTACTCAACTTGTATCGAACAAACAATATATATTTATTTGTGTTTTTGAAACCTTTAAAAGATAAATGTTATTACAGATAAATAACAGTCAAAAATAATAAAAGGCAAATGATAACATTTTGTTTATCATGCCTTGAAATATTAAGATTTCTTATTATGTATCAAGTTAAATGTATAATACACAAAATATTTCTAAAAAAACAACATGGACAGGTCGAACAACAGTCGAGTATATATATTCATTTTTTTTCCTATTGTTTTTATATTTAACGTTTTTGTTATTTCAATTAAAGATTAGAACATCATCACAAAATAATTAATTTACGTTCGAATCGAAATGAAGATTTATCAAATATAAAAAATCGAAGAAAATCTGAATATCAAATTGATTCTCGTATTATAATTAATGTTAGTGGATTACGTTTTGAAACATTAAAAACAACACTTGAACGTTATCCTCAAACATTACTTGGAAATATTCGTCGTCGTTCATTATTTTATGATAAAAAACAGGATGAATATTTCTTTGATCGACATCGTACTTGTTTTGAATCTATACTTTATTATTATCAATCACATGGACGTCTTCGTCGACCAGAATATGTTCCACTTGATACATTCTTAGAAGAAATAACATTTTTTGAGCTAGGCTCTGATGCTCTTAAACAAGTTCAACAAGCAGAAAATTTAGAAGAAGCACAAATAATTCATCTTCCAAAAAATCCTATTTGTCGTTTTATATGGAGTACATTAGAATATCCACAATATTCAATATTAGCAAAAATTATTAATATTATTTCATTATTTTTTATTCTTTTATCAGCTGTAGGTTTAGCTGTTGAAACATTACCTAAATATCATCGAGCTACAAATGATCAATGTCAAAATGAAGC
>CAJNOI010000924.1:0-13258 GCA_905250115.1 Adineta steineri | reverse complement strand
ATCCTTATTTAACAACAATATATTTATTCATTTCAAAATTCGTTACAATTAACCCATCATGATCAAGATGATACTTGTTTGATATATTTACTTAATGGAACAATAACCTCTTTATTTAATATCACATGTTTCAATTGTTTTACTTTATATCGTATTGAAAATTATCCATTTTATAGTATGGCATTTTTTTTCTTATTAAAATAAAGAACAACGTTAATCTTTCTTTTTTAGCTTTGACTACAAATTTATTTGATGTTCAAATATACAACTTCAATTACTTTTCAACTTTCGATGCCCATAGGTGATTTCAATTTATCATTAATAAAAAGAATAGTATGTATCGAAATTTCGATAATAAAAAATTTCAATTTTTTAACTCATCTTTGAGAGTTTAGCTTGATGCTACTGTTCTGACATGTGATCAAAAAAATGATAAATATTTTTATCGAACAGTTGTATTCACTGTAATATAAATATTATTAAAACAAATTTCAATATTTTCAAATATTAGTCGAAAAAAAATTAGCCGTTACATTAAACATATTGCCGCTTTTTTAACATTATATAATTAATTATATCAAACCGACTTATTGGAATATTCAACGTCTCACTTGTCGTTTAACTTATTCTATTGGTTTAAATCAAGCTAAATGAAATCTAATAAATAGTTGACAAGATATTTGTTACACACATTATTCTAAATCACATATTCATTTAATTATAAACAAATAAATTTATTATTATGACTAATGTAAAATAATAGATTGACAAGTAATATCAATAAAATATGTTTGTTTTTATTCTTTAGGATAATGACTCCGAAATATCGTCTAAAACTTCGAAGGATTCAAAAAAACAACACAAAGGAGTCGTTGTTAGATATAATGATGTTCGAAAATTTGGTTTCATAAAATGGTAAGTTAAATATTGAAATTGCTACTCAAGTATAGACAAAGAAAATCTATCTTCTTATACGTTTTATATTTTAGTTCAAAAAAAGAAACACAATTAACAAAAGACATATTTTTTCATAAATCTAATGTGTCGAAAAGTACTTTTAATCCTAAAATAAAACAAGGCGATAAATGTCGATTTGACATTGATGAAGGTTAATATTTTTTATTTGTATATTAAAAAAAAAGGTTATAAATATTTTAGGAGAAAAAGGTAAAATGGCAATCAATATTAACATAAATCATAGACCAATTGCTAAAAAAATTGGAACAGAAAATGACTTGAAAATAGAACTTTTCACACAAACAATGTAAGCATAAGCTTTATTTTACGTTTATAAATATAAATTATGTTTTAGGTTAAAATTTTTTGATGCAGCCACATCGATTCAAAAAACAAAAAACAAAATTTAGTTAATCATTTATATTCCTGACGAACAATACATTCGTGTAGAATATCTAACATTTGTTCTATTAAAAAATAAATAAATGCTTGATTTGAAATTTGAAAAAAATAAATAGATAATTTCATTTCGTTTTCTCTTTTCTTTTTATTGATTTGTTATAATTTAAAATGTACAGTACTAAAAAATGATTTCTACTGTTTTCATTTACACCTGTAGTTTTATATAATGGTAAACTTTTTAACACAAAAAATATTGAAGAATAAATCAAAAGATAAATTGAACAAACTAAGTCAAAGAAGATTAAATTTATTTCATACGAAGATCAAATGAAACAGTAACTATATTAAAAAAAACGTTCATTTAAACGTTTTATACAAAAGGAAATTAATAACACTTAATATTAACGATCTTGATTATTCAATAAAAAACATAGTATATTTATGCTAACCTGATTCTATAAGTAATTGTCTGTAAACAAAAAAATTTAAATTAAGGAAAGTACGTTGAATATGATATGTATCGACATTATAATAAAAATCTAGAAAACTGTAATCAACAAGTCGTCTACCGCGAACAAGTGGCTTCTGTGCAAGACTATCATTATATAAAATAGGACAAAGCCAATTGAAACCACGTGATGTATATTTAAGACAACGATCAAGATAATGAGGTACATCACGAATATCATTTGTAAGATTGTAGCAAATAAAAGATTGAGTTGCAAATGCTTCAATAAAACTATGTGTCTATGATTAAAATTTTAAATTAAAAAAAAGTAATATAAATAATTTAACATACAGTAAGTACTGTAAAACCATTAAACGCAACTTGAACTATATCAATATCAAATGCATACAATATAGATGATATATTTATATTTTTTCGTTTAAATATAAATTGAATTCGAAGTTTTCGTTTTTCTTTAACATCGACTAAAAATTCTGTTAATAATCCAGGAACATTTCTTTCTTCAACTATTTTTGAATAGGCCATTCGTTTAAAACGGCCTATTGCATTTTCAAATAAGTGTAAAGAACCACCTAACCAAAAAAAATCGAGATCTTGTAAAGAACTGTCGAATCCATTTTTTAGAAGACAGTTTAGAACGGAACCACCTAAATCAGTCATATACCATACATATTTCAATAATAAGAAAAATGATTTAAACTTACCAGCTAACACAAACAATGAAAAATTTATCCAAGATTTGATAACATCAAAACAGAACTTATTATTTAAATTAAATAAAAATTCGTTCATATTATTCACAAGAATTGGTTTTTGACATTCATTAGTTGGTCGACATAAACGAAATAATAAATTTTCAAGTGGATTTAAATTTCTGTAATTTAATAAAAATGAATAACGAAATAATGGAAAAACTGGTAACGTAGGATATAAATGATAACACGAATATGAGTGAAGTCTCACATAAGTTCGAAATGAATCCGTATTCCAACAACACATAAGTTTCATGAATTGCTCATACGAAAATCCATCATAGATAAATGTTAAATAACGTCGACCAGAATCTTTTAGAAAAAGTTCATCTTGTATTAATTGATAAGTACTACGAGTATCTTGAGGAAATTCTATATTTATTTTATCCAATTTATTTCTATGAAAATAATAAATATATATTATTTAAAAATATAACATAAGTTATTTAGACGTTTTTTAACTTTTGAACAATTCTTTTTTTTCTTTTTTTTTCAATTTCTTCAAATGTAATGTAACTTACGTTTCTAAAATTTTCCAAAAAGCACGATTACATGATGCTGCTTCAATTGGTACAATCGTGCTAAATTCAATAGCTTCATAACCAGTTATATAATAATTTATATAGAATAATATTTCCAAAGGAAATTTATACAACCATATTTTTTGTTGAGTATTTTGTTTCAATTTAAATATTTTTTCGAATGAACGAGTTGATCGTTTTTTCTGTTGAATATAATTTATTGGCTTCATTTAATTTTATAAACACTACTGATGTGCACAAATACTTTACAATATTAAACGTTTAGATAATTAGATCAGTATGATCGACATTCAAAAATATAATGCAATTCGACCGCCAATTGTTCTCAATTTGATAATAAGAAATCAATTATTCTATACGTTTGAATATCACTTAAAACTTCTACATAAAATATAGTATTTCAAAAATAGCAAAAATTCTTCAAATGAAATCCTGATAAAACAATAAATTTTAATCGTGATCAAATGAACTTGATTTAGGTTAGAAATTAGAGTATAATATATGTTCTATTTAATATAATTAATATTTATATTTTCTATTTGCTATATTTATAAATACAAAATCATCTAATGTCATAATCTTCTTTATAAAAAAAAATACCCATTTGTGTGTATACAACTTACTCAACTAGTTAGAGTATAATTGAGATAAGCAAGACTTTCTAGTATATCTTTACACAAAATAAGAAAAATTAAAAGATTCTTCATTCAACAATTATTATTTTTATTTATTAATATTGCGTAAATAAATACACAAAAAAATTATGGTGCACATTTAAATGTTTTTCTTTATTTAACATATATTAATGTTCTATTTTTTTGTTTTCATATGTTGCCATTTATTCTATTTCTAAAAAGAGGAAAACAGTTTTCTTTTAAAAACCGAATATTTTAATTACTTTGAATTTTTTCGATGACTTTTGAACGAAAATGATACATGATTTTAAATTTGTCGTCGTTGTCCATAAAAAAATCGATTATTGTATCTTTATCAATTTCACCAGCTGATTCACCCAAAACATCTTGATAAGCTGTTAAATATAAACATTCATTTTTATCGTCTACAAGCAACAAATCAAACATAATACAATCAATAAATGTATATATATATTTACCACGTGCAGTTATATCAGCACGAATTGAATTTGTTTTTCTTTTAAACGATGCACCACAAGCTGAATTCGAACATGTTACAATTCGTTCATCAGATGTACACTTTGTTTTACAACGTGGACATACTGTATTAATATCAACAACAACAGATTCGACAACACATACAGTTTCTTTAAACAATTGAACTTTAACATCAAATAATTCTTGTGCACCTTCTTCATCATAATTCGATAATTCAGTTGTGGATTCTTTAAAAATAAAAATTCACATATAAAATTTTAAATATAATTTTAATTAAGAATTTTAACAAGGTTTACTTGTAAATTCTGTACGAAATGTTGAACTAAAAAAAGTAATACCATTAGCATCAACCATTTTTCGCATGTGTTTCAATGTAATATTGTCGTTTTCGACTATCTATAATATATGTATATATCTGTAAATATATTAATACTGAAATTAAAAAAAAAAAGACGAACTTCTTTTGCAAGATTTTCCCATAACATAATTATCAATGCACCTGTTTCATTTGCAATCACACCACCACGACATACTTTATCAATTTTACTTTGCTTTGTACTATCAAACTTCTTTATTATTGTTTGATTATGTAATTTGAATATACGACCAGTAATTGTTACAGTATCATCATTTAATATGCCATCTACATCATTATTAACGATAGCATTAAGATCAGTTGTTTCATTCGATGATTTACGACGTTCAAATATAACAGCTTTTGGTTTAATTTCAGTTGTACGACATGTTAAAAAGCAACCTAAATCAAAAATAATTATCATAATACAATAATCAAAAAAAACAATTATATTTTTTGTCTTTTTATATATTATTTAGTCTTTATTTTTTATAAAGAGATACGATTAACTATATAAATATAATATATAGACAATTCTATTAACTATTCTAATTATTCTTACCTTCTGAATCTTCTGATAAACCAGATACTAAACTTGATTTTTTTTCACGACAAGCTGTTAAAGCATTTTCATAAGCAGCACTTGTTGTATTTGGTTTTTGAAAAAAAAATAAGACTTTTTCTTCTTGATTCATACCAGTTTGAATATGACCTTCGGCAAAATTATGATTTTTTTTACCTTCTTTTACAGGTGAAATATTGCTCCAATATCCAGATAATGTTTTAAATCGTTTGTTATTCATACTTGTTTCTCGGTCGATTTGAATGAAATTGAATTTTAGCTCTAATTAAATCCAGTTATATAGACTTGCTTTTCGCGCCATTTAAATAAGATTCAATTCTAGCTCAAATCAAATCTAATTAAAGTCTATCCTTACATATGTAATTTATATAGCTACATATTTAAAGTGAACATAATTCCATTCAACTTAAATTATTAATTAGAAAAACAAAAAGGTTATCAAATAATAATCAAAACGTTTTACTAAAAATAAAATATTACTTAATCAAGTTCTTTAATAATTCAAAATAGTACTTTTTATTATTAAAATCCTTTACAGGAGGTGTCACAAAAACACGATTCTGATTTTTTAAAATTTTGAGCTAATTAAAACGGAAAATAAGAGCAAAACTTAGACGCCACTTTTCTCTGACAACTGTTTTATAGCTGTAACTGCAGCTGATAATAGATAATGAATCATCTAGATAATTGAAGAATGAATTATCGGTATTCTTTGAATATATTATAATTTCATGTCCCAATTTCGATAAAACAAATTTAAATTTATTCTAGTATAATCGTAAATGTTAATAATTTTATGAAAATCTTTGAATTGTGATACCGAAATCGAGTGAAACTTGAATGCGATCTAGTTCTAATTGTTTTAAATATAATTCATCCTTTTTCTCAGAATGTATCGATATTCAGATGAAAACAAGTTTTATTTTACATATACATTTATTTTCTAATATTACAAAATAAAGACAGATTTTTAGAATCATATTTTTCAAATCGTGTAATACAAAAAATTGATATTACATTTACATTCTGTATATAGATTTCATTTTAAAAAATAAGCATATAAGTTTAGCGCCAAATTTTTCTAATTAAAAGAAAACTAATTATCCTAATATCATTTCAATTTCATTATCGTTTATCATTACTTCACGTCGAGAACTTCTCTACTATCATAAAAATATAATACTTAAGCAAGCACAATGAACACTGTTATCGGATTTGTAACAGAAGTTACGGACGAAAAACCTGGTCCATTTGAAAATTATAGACGTTTTCAACTAATGAAACTCGACAAAGAAATCATATCTGGTTCAGTTTTTTCAATAATGCCTATTCAAGAAACAACTTCTGGTGCTATACTTTTATCTGCTGAAAAAAACAAATCAGCAGTTCGTTTAGTAGGCGAACTATCTAAGGATGAAGGTAATGCAAAATCACCTGCTGAATGTTACTTACATATACGTTTATGTTTTAAATTTTTTTTAACATGAAACAAGAAGATATTTATTTCTCGACTTTGATTATATTTAGAAATAATAAGATCAGACTCTAACGGTAGTTGTTAGTGAACATAGAATAGTAGCGAAAAAAATAAACAGAGTGAATTATTTTTCTTCCTCCTCCTGCACAACGTAACAAAATGTTTACAATAAAAAAGTTAATTCAAGCTGATAATTTTTTCATCGAGATTAGATTGTACTATAATCAAAACTACTAAACTAAACAAACCCTAAAGTCATACCTTTTATTTTTTTTTGTTTTCCATTTGATAAAAATAAACTCAGGATAAATATGACATCATTTTTTATATTCAAAGATAATCAACAAACAATAAAACTGTCAATTAATAATAAATATGACAAATGTATTCAGTGGGCTGAAGGTGAAATTGTACGACCTGATTATAATATAACAACAACTCCAATTTATGATGCACTTCAGTCTAGTACATCGAGTCGATTAGAAGCTGTCGTATTAGATGAAAACCGAGAGATATTTGTTAATGAATATGAAAAACCATATATGTATAAAATGTTTATTATTGGAGACATTAGTGGTACTATACCTTTAATAGTATACGATCATTTAATCGATTCATTAAAAATAAATGAGACTTTTATATTTACTCAAATTAAATGGAAAAAAATACATGATAAAATTATTTTAACTACAACTCCAAATACTATAATCTCTCAAACAACAAATGTAACTAATATTTTAATCATTTATCTGTATAAAAATATGTATAAATAATTTCTTAGGTAGTCAGTCCTAATTTACATAATATGGAAGAATCGATGTTATTCAATCAAATGGACGTTCAACAAATAAATACTTGTTTCGAAGAAATCACAAATTCACAAAAACAAATGACATGTCTTTCATGTAAACAAAATTTAATACCAATCAAAGGCAAGGAACATTTATTAAAGTGTCATAATTGTTCCCAATTTGCATGGTGTAAATTGAATGATTTTAACGAAACTTTCGTTCTTCAAATTGGTAAGCTTTATTACTTCATAAAGATATAAAAAATCTATTTTTTACAATAAATATTTTATTCTATTATTGATTAGATAATCAAAAACGTTCATTTACTGCCGTAAAAGATGTTTTAGAAACTTTTTTTCAACAACAAAACGCCAATCTACCATTAACATTCGAAAATTTATTAAAATATTATATGTTTAATGGACCCTGGAAAATAACTTTAAGTCATTTTCATAATCTTATTCTTCATATCCAAAAAATCTAAATGAAAATTTGAATTACAATATATGACTTTTGTGCTTTTCAAAACTTCTCTATTTGTTTTTGCTTCTTTTTTTCTTTGAACCACATATGTGTTCGTTCAAATAATTCTTTCGCAAGAAACTCCATTAAATATAATTATCATTTAAATCTTTAATAAACTTTATCAACATAATCGATACTATTAGAATTAATAATATTCTGAAATAAAAGAATTTTGTTTAAAAAAAAACCTTATAATTGATTTGTTAGTTTCGATAATACAAATTTCATTTTTTTGTACTATGATTTTCAATGTTAACAATTTTGTAAAAGTCTTAAAATCGTTATTTCGAAATCCTGCTATTCGCATCGCATTTCGTAGTCGGGTGAAACTCGGATACCATCTAGTTCTTTCTTTCTCGACGTACGCATCAAAGTGGTCATTTTGTGGCACGATTATCATAGCAATGAAGCATCAGAAAATACTCGTTTAAACGCAATAATAAAATATCGAGATCGAACTGATATCATTCGTTTTCCAGTTTTTAACAGGACGTTTAGTTCGTTTACAGGAAGCGTCACAAAAACACGATTTTGACTTTTTCAATTTTCGAGATAATTAAAACGAAAAGTAAAAGCAAAAGTTAGGCGCCATTTTTCTCTAACAACTGTTTTACAGCTGACAGTGCATCTGATAATAGATAATGAATCATCTAGATAATTTTGTGAAAATCTTAAAATCGTTATTTCGAAATTCTGCTTTCGCATCGCATTTCGTAGTCGAGTACAACTCGAATACCATCTAGTTTCCTACACCATATTTCTTCCAGCTACGATAGAATTGATGTTTTAGATTGATGAGATGTTTGGTGACTGGACTTATTTCAATGTTAATTTTACCAGAACTTTGAGGAATAGCTGAACGAGCTGCTGCTACAATACTTTCACTAATAAAAGTTGTATATTCATCGATATCATTTGTAGAAACAATTTTGCGATTCACATCCCACTGCATTAACTTTTCATTTAAAATATGACGATAAAGAGACCAATTTGCTAATCTAAATGAAAATTGAATTCGTGGTGATGGTGGTTTATCATCAGCCATTATCATTAAATCAAATGCTAAAGGTTTATGACCACTAACAGTACCAAGAGGCATATGAGTATTAACATTATTGATACAGAAGATAATAGGTCGAGTTGCTAAAATCCAATCTAATTTTTCTTCGTAATTATTTCGTTCATATGTAGTTATATTATCATCGATACAAGAGAATGCAGTGTTATTCAATAACTCTTGTAATTGAATTCCTTTACTATTTGTTTTACGTGAACCTAATAAAGTTGATGCTGCATTAAGGTCCCCCATTATTAAACAATTATTATTCATATTTAGAAGTTGATCAAATAATCGTGAAGAAATTTTTATTTGAGGTGGTATATAAATAGAGCAGATTAAAAGTGTACCACTTTGTGTACTTATTTGTACAGCAACACATTCATTGTTGTCAATATTTTGAGAAAAAACTTCATAATATGATATTTCCTTTCTTATTGCAAGAAGAACACCACCACCTTTTTTGACAGAACGATCAAAACGAAAAATATTAAATCCAGGTAATTGAAATTGAGTTTTTTCATGTAAATTTGTCTCATTAATTGAAATAATATCCATTTTACCAAAACGATTAAAAATTTCATCTTTATATTTTTTTGCTGAAGTTGCGTTAACATGACAAAAATGCATTATATTATTAAAGATTTGGTTTTGGATTTATTGGTTTTCTTGTGGTACTTTGATTAGCATTATTTGTTCGTTTCGGTTTGTGAGTAGTAGGTGAATCAATGTTGGAAGTGCGTTTAATTCCGTTGCTGTTCATTGTGTTAGATTGTTGTTGTTGTTGATGCGTTATATTTGCATGATTTGATTCACGTATATCACCCATTTCATCATCAACAGCTGAAAATTGATTTTGATTATTTGAGATCTCTAATGAGTGATCATGAACATTTTTCGTTTCTTCACTATCAGAATCAGGACTAATTTCACAAGACATGAAATCCATAGTTGTATCAAGTGGTAAATGATATTTAGATGAGAATTGTTGGACTAATTTATTCATTTTATTAGTGAATATTGTAATTAGTTGATTAGTAATTTTTTCGATAGCTTTTGTTGTTGCAATCGTACATGCTTCAGTAATACTATTGAGTGTTTCAGAAGTGATAGGTGAAGTTGTTGATGAAAGTATCGGATAATTTTTAAGATCGTGACTTGTAGGTACTGTTGTAGAATGATGTATGTTAGAAGAAGAAGACGAATATCTATCAATTGCTGCTTGTATACGTTTTTGTTCATTTATGTACTTCGGACAAACATGCGAGGTTGCTTCGTGTGAACCTTGACAATTGGAACATTTAGGTGTGAGTTGTTTTTGATCACAAACATTATATCGATGAGGACCAGCACAATAAGAACATATTTGTTGTGTTTTTTTACAATATTTAGCTATATGTCGAAATTGATAACATGAATGACATGGTTGTGCATTGAGTTGTTGTTTTGCTTTTTCTGCTGGAAAATGCATATGGCCAATTTGTAAACCTAATTTAATAAATGCATCTCGATTCTTGACATCATCGAAAGTAATTTTGATTGTTGTCCCTGTACCAGTTTTTCTTTATTCATTAATCTCTCTACTTGATTCATTTGATAACCATTATAAGTTAAAGCATTTTTAATTTCTTCAATTGATAATTCTTTATCCACACTTTTAACGAATGCTTCTTTATCAATTTTTTGAATTCTTTGTATAGAACGAGAAATAAAGATCTTTGCAGAGTCAGATAATTCATTCATAGGTAATCCAGTAAGTAATGCATTATATGAAGCAATAGTAGAAGGATAAATATTGAAGATTTTTCTTTTATCATTATAAATAATGTTGTTGCATTTTAATTCCGGAATTTTCTTCACTAAAAAATTATTTAATGCTACATGAGAAAGATTAACACCTTCTAAAATTAATGGAGGTAGTTCATAACCTTGTTTCATATTTTGTTGATGAGAAATTACAGCAGGATTCAATGGTTTTTGGTTAGTTGTTGGTAATGGTTCAGAAATATTTTTTTTATTTTTTATTTTTGTTACAGTTGACTGTTGAGGTTCATTGTAACAATCAAAAATCGAATCTAGATAATCTCCAATCAGTTCAATGTTTTCAATTAATTTTTGATCATTCACAATGATCAAAATCAATAAAATTTAAGTACAAAAACTACACGTGTCAGAACACGTGACCAAATAAATGTACTTGATATTTAAATGACGCAATAGAAAGAAAAAAAACGCGAGCGAGAAAACACGTCTAATCGAAAAATTTTTATTATTCTGACAATGATATTTCCCATATACAGTTGTAAGAATATTTGTTTTTACAATTTTAGATAATTTACAATCTCCAAATTATGAACTGATCTTGCGAACAGATTGTTCGTTGGTATCAAACGTTTGTCGACGACGATGGAATTTTATCTCGAATTGAAGGTTAATCTATTGTTATTTATTAGAAAAATGAATACTTTTTAAAAGTTGAATCCAGCTCTACGTATTCAAGTTGTATCGCGTATTTCGTAATGTACGGTAGAAATTATTGATATATAATCTAAATGTAACTGGATATATACATATATGTATATATTTATTTATTTATTTATTATTACTATCAATTCTATTCTTGTTGGATGGCTTGATAAACATGAAGATACCTGTTCTGATCGCTGAACATATAATTCTACGCTACTATTTTTCTAATTCTTTTTATCTTCAAAAAGAAACTTTTGTTCTACTCAAATTATTTACAAAAAAATCGTTCATTTCTGCCCTAATTTTTCATTGTTGTATCGGTCGTTTTTAAAAGAAAGTACATTTTCCCTTGTTAGGCCTAGATGAGATACCTAGATATTGATATCATACTTCGTATGATATCATCTCAGATATATCTCTTTTCTCCTTTTGTTATTGTTAAACTATAAAAGGCGTGTGTGATGATTTTGAATAAACAGTTAATAGCGAACGGATGATTCGCACGTCACCATATTTCTCTCTCTCTCTCCCTCTCTATATCGAACCTTAACATCCCTAGACTGAAAGGATAGGGTCTAGAAACGGGAATTATCTATTTACATGTATTATTTTTGTCGGTAACATGGCACAAGTGACCATTTTTTTAGTACAAATGACCATTTTTTTGGCACATTTGACCATTTTTTAGGCGCAAATGACCATTTTTTTGGTACAAATGACCATTATTTTGGCACATGTGACCATTTCTTTGGCACACTTAACCATTTTTTTGACGCAAATTACCATGTAACTATGGTATATTTTTGTTAATATAATTTTATTTGCTATTATCGTTTTATTTGAATAGCATAATATTTAATATATAATATTTTATTCAATCGTATGAAAAGAGCGCTAACTTAAATATTTAAAATATTTCTTAATTATATATATATATATATATATAATATTTTATTTAATCGTATCAAAAGGGCGCGAACTTAAAAATTTAATTTATTCGTTAAAAAGGGCGCGAACTTAAATATATGAAATATTTCTTAATTATATATAGATCATTATTTTATTCAATAAATTAAAATAGTGTGGCAAAGCCAATTTACTTTTAATACGGAGAAAGATGAAAATAATATTAATAACAAAAAAACGAAACGATCGTGTACAGAGTATTCTAGAGCTTTGAAAAAAAATTTCACCTATTTTTCTATAGCATGTTATTTATCATCATCGACAAATATTTTTAATATATGTTTGAAAAAAACGATGATGTACCGAAACGTCCTGTACGACGACTTATTAAAATAAGACCAATAATGAGAAGCTTAAAAACATACGCATTGTAATTTGATCATATTAAAAGTCAAGTAGTTGCATTATTGCAAAACATTTTAATAAATTTGTAAGTTTAATAGTCTTGCGATAGTGTATATAGACAAGAGACTTCAAAATCAATTTTGATATACAATGATAAAGAGATCTCCACTGTAGTTTTTGTTTTGAAATCCTACTTTTTACAAAACTGACTGTAATAAAGTTAAAGTATTTTTAAACTTTATTATTCATTCGTCAAATATGAAACTTTTAGAAAATGCTTGATTTTATATAAGGTAGAAATTCAATTTGATTTTCTGCTAAGAATCAAAACTAATCTTGATTAACTCTCATTCGTATCTAAATACAGGTATATTAGCATGCAGACCGCGACAGTCTAGGGCCAAGTGAATCGACTTTCGATGAACGCTACTTGTA